>CACRXK020000303.1:0-90065 GCA_902702795.2 Paramuricea clavata
CAAATTCTCTATTGCGACTATTCGTCGACTATTCGTACTATTCGTCGACTATCCGCGGACTATTCGCACTATTCGTCGACTATTCGCGGACTATTCGCACTATTCGTCGACTATTCGCGGACTATTCGCACTATTCGTCGACTATTCGCGGACTATTCGCTCGACTATTCGCACTATTCGCTTCACTATTCTAGTTTTATCAATTGCCATTTTCTTGTTCAATCGAGACGAAATACACTTGTTTAACAACTCTTTCTCGACATATATGATATATCGCAATTACAGTATTATGATTCAATTGTTTCTATAATGTGAATATCTCAGCGAGTATTTACTCCTTTTTACAGTAAACGAAACCACCATTGAAATTCTCACAAAATATCCGTTTAAACGGAGGGTCAAATGCCGTTAAAACATTACACAAACTCCAAAACAATCATACATTTACTCACCCTTGGCCAAACATTCTGAATTTCATTTGGAGAAAAAAACTTTAATACTAAACTTTTCGTTATTCTCTCAAAGGCCATGGAAGTAAAATGTATTCAAGCGCTCTCGTGTTAGAAAGTTTCGTTTGAATATACGGCGAGAAGAAATATTTATTTGGAATTTTTCAAGATATCGGGTTTTACTCGCACGCGCGTGCCACGCACTATAATACTTGACAAATAAGGAGTACCATCATGCATCTTCTGCCTTCTCCTTACGAAGAGGTTATTTACTGCCATATCCATTAACAGTTGTCGTTTTCTGTTGGCATGAATGATGTTTGATAGGCATAAACGCAAATTTTTTTCTCTTACAACTTCATCTGCCATGTAGTTTGGATTTGGCGCCATTTGACGGGCTTTGCAAATTAATTAAATTCGACAATTAAATTCGACGTCTGAATTAAAATTTGAAAAATGTCAATTCAAGTCGACTCGAATATGTATTTGATTCGACGCATGTAAAATGCGGCGTTTAGACTTGGCCTAATAATATCCGGAAAGACGAAGACTACACGAACTAGTTGGCAATTTATTGCAAGTGACAATCATTCCTAAAGATTCAGCTTGGCATTACGGCACTACATGTCTCCGATCAGGATGCTCTAGACCAGCAAAACGTACAAATGAATCACCTTGTTCGACATACTGGAGAGGTTGGTCGGCCTCGATAATCTCGGTTTTCAATGGGCTGATATTGCACGATGTTTAGGTGTTTTCGAGAGAACACTTAGAAAAAGAAGGTACGAACCTGGTTTGTTATCGACGCAGGGAAATTATGCTAACTTAACTAATTAATGAACGGCTTGATGACCATGTTAGGTATGTTTTGCAAACAACTCAAATAGGATTGAGTTTGGTGCGAGGGGCTCTCCAATCAACTAATCAAGGGGCTTGAATGTGAGTAAATCCTCTTGAATGTACTGCTCGCCAAACACAGTTTATAACATGGCGAACCTATAACGTGAGATAACCTAATTCCCTATGGTAAGTTTATATATAGCATTTACAGTAACGTCAGGGTTTGAAATTTAAATATTTTCTCAGTATCCAACTGGGATACCAGGATTCAAAGTTTAGTATCCCCCATGAGAATGCAGTATCCCACTTCTGGATACTGGTTACCATAAGTATTATACCGTGTCCCATCCAATAACTCTCGCTGGTACAAATTACAGTAACAATAGGAGATTCAAAGTTCAGTCAAGTTGTCAAGAACTAGATAATTCATTAATCCACAAAAATGCACATTATATTAGGAAAGGCTTGGGTGGCAAACTCATAGTAAATTCAAAAGCCATCAGGAGACTGTCAGAGGTGCTTAACATTTTCCTAATGTTTGAAATTTTCTTAGTATCCAGTTGGGATAAAAGTCATTCACAGATTGGTATCCAAAACCAAATTTTAGTATCCTGTGGATATCGGGATACTGCAAAATTCAGACCCTGAACGTACCTATCAATTGTAACCCCTTGGGGGAAAGGGGGGGGGGGACATTTTCCCTCTTTGACTATTTAGACCGGGCTGTGGTGGACTTTAGTACCACCTGAAACCGGAGAAATCGGGATGGGTATTTTCAAGTAGGTAGAGACCTGGGTGTTTCGAAACGCGATGGTAAACGGGGGGAGTCGGGTGCGTTTAGCCGCAGGGGGGGTTATAGTGAAGTGATGTGATGTAATATACCTGCAATTGTTTGTATTTAGGTACATATATACATCTTCGTACATCTCATTATGAGTTATTACGATACAGGTATATATGTAATCTTGTTAACTATTAACAAACAAATACGAACAAAACTGTTTATTCAGCTGTCAAAATCACTTTCTTCCTCACTCTCGAAATCTCTATCAAATATTTGATCGTCGTCCAGTTCATCGAGTTCAGGATTAAATAGAAGTTCTTCTACATCATTGGGAAATTCTCTTACCAGCCATTTGATTTCACCGG
Source organism: Paramuricea clavata (assembly GCA_902702795.2). Classification (NCBI taxonomy): domain Eukaryota; kingdom Metazoa; phylum Cnidaria; class Anthozoa; order Malacalcyonacea; family Plexauridae; genus Paramuricea; species Paramuricea clavata. Next base: position 2,439 of record CACRXK020000303.1, read on the forward strand.
TCGATTTCCATCCATGATGTGAGATTTCTGGAATCTGTAGTTTTGCTTCATCTGACGACTTCCATATCTTAGCAACAAAGTTTGCTCGTCTGCCGTGAAGTTTCAACACAGACTGACACGGTGGTAACAAAGAAAGATCAACAATTTTTGAATGTTTTTTTGTACTTTGCCTGAAACATTTGGTGACGGACGAAATTAACGCTCTTTCTCCGATAGCCATACGCGAAGCATACAAATTCTTCAAGAAGGTCAAATATTGCATCGCTGAGATTCCAGTTCACTCCCAGGTTTTGAAATGCGTGGTAGAATTTCGGATTTGTTTCTAAAACTTTCCAGCAAAGTTCTTTTCCTTTTCGAAAGAAAGACGATACAAAGTCATTTCCTGTGAACGCGTGAAAACCAATAAGGCATTCTTTCAATGGCTTATTTAAATCAACACTGTTTAGCCACAGACCCATTCGATTCTGTCCGCGTCCATAATTGAGAAAACAATTTGCGCTCTCTTCAATAAATTGTTCGATCATAATTATTGTGATGTCGGTATCACCTGATGGCGATCGAAGAATGATAATCTTGTTCAAAGAGCTCGCTAGAGCACTCTTACAGTGCAGGACGACTTTCGTGTCTGCTTCTTCCTGGTTGCTGGCAAGACCTTCTATGTTGCAAGTACAGTTTCCGTTATTTTGATATAATTGTTAAGGGTGGAGAAGAAAATTTCTTTGCAGCTAACATTTCAAGTGTTTTTTGTTGGTTCTTCATCAACACTTCCCTCATTAGCACAATCATCCTCGTCTTGTTCTTTCCATTTTGTAAGAAACCACGAAAATCTCTCGGGATCTTTGATCGGGGTGATCGAATTATAATCTCTCTTGAACTACCTTTTCTACAGTGCTCAGCCGCCTTAATGGAATTTTCTGGATTGGTGTCTGCAACAATGTCTATTCTGGTGTAGCCTGTTGGTATTGTCTTGATAAATACCCACGTCAAGTCCTCGTATGTTTCAGGAGTACCTGTTATCATTCTTATAGTTTCCATGAGGTCGATGATAAAGGCTGCAACACTTCCTTTTTGTGGTTGATTTTCTCTTGGATGAGTCAATGGCAATCTACATCTTTTTCTTAGCACATCCAAGAGTTTACTTTTAGCAGTTTTCCGAGGTGTGCCATCAGGGCATGCCAAGCTAAGCGGGACAGAACAAAGTGGATATTCTAATGCATTTTCAAAGATGATAACTTTTTCTGTCTTCGCTGTCAAAGCAAGAAGGGTGCCAAAAATGTCTCTGTTGACTTATACTGTTTTCATGACAGTACTTCTCGTCAACGATACCTTCTTCGAGGATGCCTTGAATAATACTAACTTCCTCCTCTTAATGGGATCATGGAAAAGTATTTCTTTCTTCAGGATTCTATCAGCGATGAATGTTTCAAACAACGCGTCTCCTTCTATTCTATTATTCAAAATTTATTCGCTGATATCCTCTTCCATCGGTGTACCCGAGCACAAGTTGTAAAGAAAACTGGTATCTAGTTCCGCATCGAATGGGTTTAAATATTCCTTGCTTAACGTGTTGAAAACGCTTGTAGTATAGGACTCCGACTTTAGGATCTCGGATGGTCGTAATGACTTATATACTTCATTTGAGAGACTCATGCCCGCCATTTCAAAAAGTTTCGCCTTGTTTTTGGCTTCCTCTGAACGATTCAGCGTCCACTTCAGAATGGCATTTGCGTCACGGTTAATAGTTTGCTCCCCTCTTTGGTCAGTTGCGGTTATCAGCGGATGACGATCTTGTGCCTGCACAGAAAGTCCTGACTTGTCAAGCATTTCCCTTAGGCCGGGATGGGGAATGTCAATATTTTGCAAGACTCCAACGTAGTACGACGCGTATCTAGCGTAGTTTTGCTTGTTCAAAGCAAAATACATCGGAAGAAAAAATTTCCATACCAATACCCTTTGATCAAAATCATTTTCTTGAACAGCTAGGTGTGCCGTTCGTATCCAAAATTGAGCAGTTTTCCCCAACGCACCATTTCTTGCTTCCTTTTTGAAAGCTTGGTATTCTGAATACAACGATGAAGCATTTTCAGTAATGACAGCGCAGCTTGCTATTGGATCAATACATGCATCATAGAAGTAATCTGGAATGGCGATACTATTTTCTTTAAAAATCTCTGGAACAAAAGCCTCTCTAGAGCTTCTGAAAACGCAGAATGAACAATCCATGCCCTATTGTAGTGTGAGCCTGAGAGAATACCTTTCAAACTGCCATACGAGCATACACCTGCTTGATATACGACATCTTCAAAGCCCGACGTTTCAACAATCCCACCAATGACACCAAAATTTTCTTTAATGAAATGAAAATCTCCCAAATGGATGACAACATTCTTAAATTTCAACGGAAAATTCCAGATGAACTTGTAGGCATTCATTGCAGCACCGAGATCCAAACATACGTTGACGTAAGGCATGTTTACTTCATTTGATAGCTTCTGCATGTACGTAAGGTACTGGTTGATGGTACTGAATTCTGTGACTTTAGCGTTGATTGGTGGAAAGTATGTTGTCAAAGTCTTATTAACTGTTTTGTTTTCCCCAGCTATTCGGTTTTGCATTTCCCAAGCAAAGTAAGATGTCACGTTTTGATCGCCAAAATTAATCAGTCGAAGTATCATCCACGTCAGGAAACGTTCCGCAGACAGTCTCTGGCTTAATTTTCACTATTTCATCAGCTGAATAATTAACAAAACTGGGAGGCTCTTTCTTTGGATTAACTTGCATTTCTTCACCTTCCATATGACTTTGTGCAATCGAGCGTTTTCCTGTTCTTGCGAATTTAACCTTCGATGTGCTTCTTTCCATCGTGAATTGTGACTCTTCCTGGAATGGAATCATGTGTGTAGAATTTATTGCGCCATGACCAGTTTGTATTTCAAGATTCATATCGAAGTTGTCCGCCCAAAAAACGTTAACACCGCATGTTCTTCAGTTGCAGTTGTACCATGTGTTTCAGAGATCTTTTGATTGGCTTGTGCATGAGCCGTTTCAATCTCACATACCATATTGTAGTCTATTGAGTGTTCTAACAGGTTGAGTAGTTGAATTGGTTTCTTTTTCCCTGTAATGCTGTGTAAACCAAGACCTATTAAAAAATGTTTCGCGGTCATAACGTTTCCTCTTGTAACCCCATGAACAAGATCAGCAGCATACGATTGTACCAAACGTTGAGCGTTCAAAGATGGCGAATATCTGTCGTCAGTCAGGAGACGAATTAAGAATGATCTAACTGACGAGGGAACCGGGCGAGTTTCAGCAGCAAGTTCCTCGATATATGGTGGCCATTGTAATTCGGGAGAATCTCGCGCATATTCTCGTATGTCTTCTCGAACATATTCAGCCGCTTGTTTGATTACTTCCTCGTGATTTTTCAATAATGTATTCTTATTTGTTCCTTCACAGCTGATCACAACTTGAGGTGTTTTAGCGTCAATTGTTAAAAATAATAATTGGTCAGGAAATTTTGTAACAATCCTATTTTTTAACTTGCTTCTATATCTGGTATCTTGGGTATGGAGACCATAAAAATCATGTAGTAGCCTACTGTCATAGAGATGGCCTGATTTGGGGATAAAACTTTTCGTTGTATGTAATCTGTTACTTTGTCGAAATTACCTTTCGCATCATTGTCTTCGAACTGTTTAGTATTCGCATTTGCTACTTTTCTTGTAAATTCTCTGTAACAGAAGTCATGATGCTTGAACTCTTTTGCTATTAAATCGATATCTCTAATTTCATAAAAGACCTTGGTGTCTTTCGCTTCTGCCGATTCCTTGATTTGCGCAGCAGCCATATTAGTCGCTAATTGTGATGGGAAAATGTAACTTTCCATTCCTTTTTGCCCGGTATTTTTTACAGAAATTGCATTCCTTTGGATAAAGGTTACGAGAGCAATCAGGGCTGGATTCACCACGCTTTAAGCGCGTTACATTTGGTTGTGAATCGGGAGAGCTTTCTGAATGCTTTAATTCCTTTTTTCTTGAGAAAGTATCAGAACAAACTTTTTATAGCACGGTTCTTGATGAACTCTGTGTAACGACGGATTGAACTGATTTAGCTCTGGGACAGAATCGCACTGTTTTTTTGTGATGGTTAGAGCCACCCTTTGATTCTCGTAGAGTTTTCGCCTGCTGAATTCGTTCCAAGTTAACTTCTGACAACTGTTTTATGTTACTGTATCAATATCATAATGAACCACACACTTTGCCACATCTGCCACATCTGCAAAAATTGATTCAAATTATCTCACTAACATTAATAATTTTTAGAAAAACTGACTTTACTTTTAAGCAATATTATTGTATATCTGCAGGTGAGTCACTTATGAATTCTTTCAATTCCAAATTAGGATTGCCTTTAAAGGATTAGTGTCAGGGTCATGCATTGCGGGCTTTTGTTATTGTTTACATTTTACTTAAATACAACAAATAGCGATAAAAATACCTTGTTTGGTAGCTACATTTCTGATAAAAATAAGACAAAAAGAGCAAGGATTATAAAAGGATGGTTTAAATATATGACGGATTGTAAACACATTCCAGATCATCTGATCTATTCGTCCCGAAAAATGGCCGCCAGCAGGAGTTTGAGCCCGCGAATTCCTGGTGTGACACTAATACTTTAAGTTATTGTTTTACAAATATTACAAACTTAGCGCATGCCTAAATTTAGACTTTCACAAATGTTTATGTATAATTATCATATGAAATCGAAAAGACAAATTAGCAATGAATCTCAGTTAAAATTTCAAACTGCATTTGAATACCATTACTAGGCAATAAAGATAAACTTTGCATATAAATAAATTGAATTTAAGCGTATTGTCTATTGATTAATATCCAGTAATGTCAATGCTTATATGGCACATGCTAGTCCCACGTCTAAATATAAATCTCAAAACAATTAATAAGCTTACCAAGTCGCTCTGACATAGTCTCAAAAATCATAAACAAGCATAAGAGATAGCGCACTATATACACGCCTTTCATTGAGAATTCGTCAAAACATTTCAAGCTTGATTAACAGTCTTTACAGACTTTACATTCCAGCATGGAACATGTACAATGCACGTGGAAAAGAGGAAGTCAGGATTCCGGATGTTTCCGGTTAATTCAATTTAATTTTTGAAGCCTTATGCAATTCAGCATTTAAGTATATAATATTGAAATAGTTCAACATGGGAAATGAGTTTACCAGTCTTTTTTCCAGGCAAGGATTAAAATCAGGTTACTCCGCCACCCTCCCCCGCCCCCCTGCCCCTAGTCAAATAAATCCAAAATGTTTCATACCTTGTTTAGCAACACATGTATAACTTCCGCAAGCAATGGAAACTCTATTTCTGAACTAATTTATATGTAAAGAAGGTTGTGGTAATAACAAATCACAAATTTCAATTCATTAAAATATAAAATTCAGTTCATTAATTATATGCAGAAATCCCAACATTTCACCCCCTGCGGCTAAACGCACCCGACTCCCCCCGTTTACCATCACGTTTCGAAACACCCAGGTCTGTACCTACTTGAAAATACCCATCCCGATTTCTCCGGCGTCAGGTGGTAGTAAAGTCCACCACAGCCCGGTCTAATTGGTTATGCCTGACTAGATGAGGTATTTCCCCTGTGTGGATCCCCAACCCTGGTATGTGGGGGAATTATGTGGAATGTATACAACCCTCCTCTGGGCTAGGTTGTCCAGCTGGGCGTGATCTTTTTAAGATCTTTTTAAAGTATATAGAAGTTATATAGTATATACAAAATAGTACACTATAGTACAAAATAGTTCATTACATGTTCAGTAGTGAATTTATTTTCTCACAGAATAGCAATATTATTTGCAATAATTTGCATATTTTTCATGTAAATCTTTGATATTACTTTTATTTTGAAAATAAAAATTTTTGTTCAATAAAACATTTCCAATTTTGGCCCTTTGTGTTGGAGGATTAGACAATCTTAGTCAGGTACGCCTGCCTCAGGGTGTGGGACAATAGTTAAGTATGGATATATTAAAAATCTTATGTCCCCACATTTCCCCGAGGTTGGGGGGGGGGGGGCATTACAATTGATAGGTACATCACTGTAAATGCTATATATAAACTTACAATAGGGAATTACGAGATTTCACGTTATAGGTTCGCTACAATATGTTATAAACTGTGTTTGGCGAACAGTACAAGCAAGAGGATTTACTCCGTTAATAGATCCTCTAATCCTTTCTCATTGTACATTCAAGCCCCTTGATCGGAGAGCCCCTCGCACCAAACTCAATCCTATTCCGGGAGTTGTTTACAAAACATCCCTAACATGGCCGTCAAGGCGTTCATTAGATAAGTCAGCATAATTTCACTGCGTCGATAACAAACCAAGTTCGTACCTTCTTCTATTAAGTGTTCTCTCGGAAACACCTAAACACCGAGCAATGCGGTTCCACATCGAGGCGAACAAGGTGATTCATTTGTACGTTTTGCTGGCTAGAGCATCCTGATCGGAGACATGTAGTGCCGTAATGCCAAGCTGAATCTTTAGGAATGATTATCACTTGCAATAAATTGCCAACTACTTCGTGTAGTCTTCGTCTTTCCAAATATTAAAGCCTGCATTATTCGTGCTAAAAGCAAACTAAATTACTTTTCCAACGTTTCTAATTTGGTGATCCAATACTGCGAAGACTCAACATCACAGATGCGTAACTGTTAACTTGCTCGTACCAATGTTGCCTCCGCAGTTTCGAAGGAAGTTTGTGTATCAGGCAACCAGTCTAACCAGCGAACCGCCATTTTGGTTGTATATTTCCAGTGTATATTTCCCGATATTTCCCGCGAAAACAGAGATCCCCCCCCCGTATCGATAAATTAACCGTCGCATAAATTAGAAGAAATATGTAAACAGCTGCATAAATTAACGAGATTTTTTCGAATGTTTTGTGTGCGACACTTTGAATATTGTGTGCGACACTTCGAATATTGTGTGTGTGCATTGTGGAATTTGTGGAATGCCAGTTCGAAATTCATGCGAGTGTTCGAATGTTTAGTGTGAGTGTTGGAATACAGCCAATTGCAGTTGAGCTTGCAGCTTGCATTTTAAACGCGTTGTTGCATCGTTGAAAAGTATGCGTTCATTCCTTGGAAACACGCCGTTGCTAGGAGCGTAACGTGAACTTTTGGCGCGCGTTGTAACGACGTAAACATGTTTTTCTATTCTTGGCGTTGACGAATTAAATTAGATTTTGTCACATTAAATTAGATTTTGTCACAAATCCGACCAGGGAGTTCTAATTTGACTGCAGGCATTCTAAAAATACCTTACTGTTCCGTCGCAGGCTTAAGCGGCGTTTTTACAAAATATTTAACTCGTTATACGTTTGTTTGCACGCCGTTCAGAAGTTCAACAATGCCCGCCAAAAGTTCACGTTACGCCCCTAGCAACGGCGTGTTTCTAAGGAATGAACGCATACTTTTCAACGATATAACAACGCGTTTAAAATGCAAGCTGCAAGCTCAACTGCAATTGGCTGTATTCATTGCGAGTGTTCGAATGTGTAGTGTGAGTGTTCAAATGTTTAGTGCGAGTGTTCAAATGTTTAGTGCGAGTGTTCAAATATTTAGTGCGTGTATTGGTTTATTGTTTATGCGTTCATAATTTTGTCTGCTTCGGACGCCCATATAGGTACGTAAGCATGCGTTTCCACTTTCCAGGTACACATTAGGTGTTGTCACTTCCGCTATTCCCTGACAAACAAACACAAATTTAGTTGAAAAACTTGAAAATAATAGTTGATCTTATATAGTATATAATGACAAAGGTTTTTCTGACTGATATGAGCGACCTCTTTTGCTAAACTTCAACATATTTTAAACTTAGCGCTTAAATTCAAAAACTGTACATGTACCAAAATATAAATAGCGGAAGTGACAACACCTAATGTGTACCTGGAAAGTGGAAACGCATGCTTACGTACCTAGAAACGTCACGTTGGAACGCCTACAACGAACGGTACAAACACTTCCGTTAAACGCTCAACCTGAATCGGCTGTATTTTGACAATTTCGACTGTTATTGAGGCTATTTAAATTGGATTTCATCCTAAATAGTGTATTCCTGACATGGAGTCAATTTTAAGCAAAGATTGGGTTGATAGGAGATATTTTATTACTGAGTGCTTTGACTATTGGCGACATTATATATCTATATATTTCAAGCAACATGAATCATGATTTCTCAATTTTGACCGATGCATTCGCATCGCTGGCATCGGTCTGGTCCGCCCCTGCATGAGACCTGTAACCACAACGCTTAAATCCTGTTGACGACGCTTCTCGAGCTCAGTCCTGTAGAAAACTTGTGACCAGTGGTGTACAGTCTACTTTCCAAAAGCAAATAAAGCAAGTAAGTAATACATAAGATCTATAGAATTAAACATAAATCATATACAGATACAGAAACTTTTGCACGGAAACGTTTCCTCACATAAATCATAATAAATAGTGATGAACTAATTGAGAACGCCCATGCTATAGCCTATATGCATGCCAATGCTATATGGCATTGGTATGCATATAGGCTAGCATAGGCGTTCTCAATTAGTCGGCACGTTTCATTTGTTGAGAACTCAGAAGCTACTCACGTTATAACGTTCAACAATATATGTTGACTTGTGCAAAACTGTTGCACTGTCTAAAGAGTAAAGTAAAGGAATTAATGTGTGCCTCAGTTGAAACAAATTTTCGAGGCACTTCAATGACTATTGGTAGAATTCGGCTCAGTTCACTGACTCGCTCCGTCCGATCAGTATTGGGTTTGATTTACTTATAGTGAAAGTAGGCCAGTGGTCAAATACTTTATCGACTTTTGGAAAACATTTGACTTTCAATTAAGAATAAATGTATGACAGTGCTTGATAACCTTAAGTGAAACAAATTTTCGAGTTTACGCGCGGGTGTCGGCCGAGCTTCGCAGTTTCTCGGCGCGGTATATATAAACTTAAAAATAGTTTCATATGATGCGAATATTATCGACGAAAAATGAAAAATATATAGTATTATGATAAAGTAACTTGTGAGTTGTGACTTGGCAGAACACGAGCGTTTTAAATTGCTAGGCGGCAAGCGTAAAATGCCGTCTCCATCAATATACATGCAATATATATATGTCGCTGTTCGATGACCTATAATAACTTATGCGAGCTCTCCAGAGGAAACTAAAGGCGCTACAGACTAGCCGATTTTTTTTAAATAATGTGTAATTTATCAGAGAAGAATGAAAAATATTATTTCAAGAATTTTTCGCTGGGATATAGAGCGTTTTTAGCATGACTGAGTTGTGGGCAGTGTCAATATGTGGCGGTTCGGACGACTCATCTTGTGCAAGCTGTTCAGACTGGCAAAGTTTATATCGCTATAATATGGAATGCCATGACTGTCTTAGCTTTAGGCCGGTACGTTTTCGTTACGCTACAGGCTTTTGTCATTATATGTGATGACGATAAAGTAACTTGTGGTAGAGAACGAGCGTTTTAAATCGCTATGCGGCAGCGCGTTTGCCGTTTCCATGCATCAATATATGTCGTTCGATGACCTAACTTATGCGAGCCCTCCAGATGAAACATACTAACAGCGCTACAGTAATATTAAATATTAATGTTTAATTTATCAAAGAAGAATGAAAAACATTATTTCAAGGTGTGGTAATTTTTCGCTGGGATAGAGGCTTTTTAGTATGCTGACTGTGGACTGACTTAATTGTGAACAGTGTCAATATGTGGCGGTTCGCGACGACTCATCTTGTTCAAGTTGTTCATGCAGACTGACCATAGCCTAGGCATGGCCGTATCGAAGGGAAGACAGAAACTCGTTAGAATAAAAATATATCAGTGCATTATCTATGTTAGTCAACGTTTATTCATAAATCTGGTCCTTCACCATCACATGCGTATTGTATTTTTGCCCAACCATACCAATAGCAATGTTCATAGGAAAGTTACCTGTCCGTCAGCCTAGACCTAGGCCTTCTAGTCTTATTTATATTTTTTGGGACTAGCTAACAGTCGTGGGTAGAATGTCGTGGGTCGTGGGTAAAAAGTCGTGGGTCGTGGGTAAAAAGGCGTGGGTCGTGGGTAAAAAGGCGTGGGTCGTGGGTAAAAAGGCGTGGGTCGTGGGTAAAAAGGCGTGGGTCGTGGGTAAAAAATCGTGGGTCTAAAAAGGCGTGGGTCGTGGGTAAAAAATCGTGGGTCCCGAATAAAAAGTCGTGAATTCCAAGCAAAATATTTCCATATATTTACCTTTCTCCCTTTGGAATGCGTATTTTTTTTTTCTTCTGAGGCTTTCCCAAACTATGCCCAAATATGCATAGCTTAGAGCGCGTTAAGGCCGGGTTTTTGATATCGGCAGATCGGTTTATGAATATTATAACCAAGTGTGGATGAAACAGTTCAACTTCACGCCCCATATAGCTCAAATATTTGGACGTTATAATCTTATAGACAGATAAATTAGTTACTGCAATTCTTCAATAAGAATATGGCTCAAGGCCACATGTACGAAAGCTGAGTAGCACTATCCACTCGATATTATAGTCAAATTTTTATAACCGGCAATGGCATCATATGTTTTCAGAGCTATATATGGAACTGCGGAGTATAGCTAACCATTTAATTAATGAAATAATATGACATTTGACTTATATATGGTCTTCATGTATATACTATACAAAGAATTCGAAGATCGCCGGTCTGCAAAATAGTGATGCATCGATATCCATATCGGTAATTTTGTTGTTGATATTACCGACATCGTCGTAAACATTCAAACAACAACAACCAATGTTGCTGTTATTTAAAACTGCTGAAGTCTATCCTAAACGATTTCTGAAATATCGCAAACTACAAACGGAACAAACCTTGCATGTAAACAATGCTACTCCGGCTGTTATTAAATAAGCGCTGTGAAATTTCCAAATTCCAACTTGCCATTGACTTCGCTGAAACTTGATGCTCAAGAAATATGTAGAAGTACACCTCTCTGTTATCAAACCTACGGTAAAATAATCCGACAAAAGCCTACTGAAAGATAAGTCAAAGCATGAATGTTACAAAATACTGTATGTGTCACTATGTGACTGTATATTTGTAACTTATATGTTTGACATTAGAAAATACAAATCACATCATGATAAATTTGACACTAGCTAGATTCACTACTTCTTGGTATGTATACATCATGGTATGTATTTAAGTGAAATCTCTCAAATGCTTTCTTTTATTTTTCCCTAGTAAATTAACAGACATTGCATTAAATTAACACTGTCCAAGTGGAAATTTCTCGCTTATTACTCGCTGGGGCACTCTGTGCGCTGGGGCACTCTGTGCCCTGGCGAGTATAGGTTTCGGCACGCATTTTTAGTGGATCAGCAATAGTGGATCAGCAATAGTGGATCAGCAATAGTGGATCAGCAATAGTGGATCAGCAATAGTGGATCAGCAATAGTGGATCAGCAATAGTGGATCAGCAATAGTGGATCAGCAATAGTGGATCAGCAATAGTGGATCAGCAATAGTGGATCAGCAATAGTGGATCTCCAATTTTCTTCGATAGCCACAAAATAGAATATTAACTAGGTTACCCACAGGGCAGTAATGCTGCCTTTGACAGCAAAAGACAAACTACAGGGTGTTGAACGAGTCCCTCAGAAACATCCTATTATTGTTTAGCCTGCATGGCAGGCGGTTCCTAAAATTGGGCAAGCCTGGAAATACCGCCTGCCATGCAGGCTAATTATTGTTATCCTTGTTAACCCATTTATTGACAGTACCCTACCACTGACTGAGTATTAAAAATCGTCTGGCGTTGGACAGGGTAAATACTAAAGTAGGGGTCATTACTGTGCTGATGGATTAACAAGAGCCATTGGCAGATAGGTTTGTTAACCCATTTACTGAAAGTACCCTATACCACTGACGAGTAAAATCTTCTGGAGCTCGACAAGGGAAGGGCGCATTGCCAGCTAATGGGTTAAACCACCGTGGTTAAACATAAGATTTCATGATGCTCCAGGAAATGTAAACAAGCTATTAGTGTGACATACCAGTTTATATATTTATATACTCGGAATATTGATTTCTCGGTACATACAAAATTATTTTAAAGTATAACAACCAGCGAAGACGTAATTAGGCAACTACCCTGCGCGGCTGCGCGCAGACTATATAACAACATATATATGTCATCCGTCCGGTCCGTCCGTCATTCATCCGTCCATCCGTATCCGCGTTTTATCCTAACCCGTTTTTAAAACACAAAGTTTGCATTGTTCGTCATGATCAATATTTTCAAAAGCGGCCAATTAGACCAGGGGTTAAAGGGCAATGACAATGACATGCAGGTAACATTTAACATTGCGTCTCACTAATTAAAATTTGCGTATTTAATAGTGTTTATCAAAGAAAGCAAAAATATATACAAGACAATCTCACATGTGGAGTTTTTTCACTTACAGTACGTACTGCCTTGTGATGCAGTACAAATCCTAAAACATAATTAAATCATACGGCACATTTAAGATTTTAATATCGTATTTCAGCTGCGTTTATACTGTTTGGCGCATTCGCTGTGTTATATTCATTTACATGTATATACACAGAAAAGCATGTCATTGTCCTTGCAGACCATAGGCAAAAAGCATTTGTCAACCATGCACATAACAAATTTAAGCAATCGTTAAATCATATACATGTCATTGAAAGAATATGGAAATAATGTTGAATGAAAGCTAGCATCGCGTATAATATTAAAAGCACCGCATATAGTGCTCGATCCACTGTGTATAATTGCAAAAGCATCGCGTATATAAATGGTGAAAGCACCGCGTATAATACTGGAACCACCGCGTATAATGGCGAAAGCACCATGTATAATGCCAAAAGCACCGCCGTATAATGCTAAAAGCACCCAACAAAATGCCGTTTGATCACTTTAAGCCAGCTATGGCTTTCCATAAAAGAAGACCAAAGATGAAACATGATCACATTGCCTGTTTGCCTTATCCCTGACCGCGCTGCACCACGGTTAAAATTCACTGGTACCGTCATGCAATGCGCCAAATAGAAAATTTTGATTTCGACCCACAAAACAAAATTAGGATCTGCTGCCTTGCTCGCTCGCTTCAGGCTCGCTCGCTGCGGCAGCAATGAGCTGCCTAATATCAAAATGGCGGCCTTTCGTGGAGTGGGCAAAATATTTCAAACAATTTCGTTAAAATTTTCAACGAATTGTAGCTGTTTTTTATGGATTTTGCATTGTGTCTAACTCTAGACATTCTTGCTAGTTTAGTTAATGCATTTTTCTTGGTTCACGGCACAGAAAATCCGAAATTTGGATCGTCGAATTCCCATGCACGATCATAATATTCATATAATATACTGAATCTGGATATAAACGAGCCAAAGGCAAAGACAATTTCAAGGTAAAAGGTTATAACTTACAGTAAACTACACTGTAGTGTGTAAGACTCAATAAAACGAGATAAACGCGTGTTATAGTGTTTGTGAACTATATATTGAATACTGATTAGTTATTCCTATTTGGATTAGTTATTAGCATATTAATTAGCTATATTACATCCCTCCCCACATTAGTATAGGCTCTCTGTTCTTCACGTTATATGTTATTCAAAATGTCTCCTCTGCCCGAAACGACAATAGGAATTTAAACTGAAACAAATTTCAACTGTTAACATGCAATATGTGTCTATAGTCATTGATAGTTCAATGTTCAAAATCCAAGTCTATTTGGTTGTCTTCTTTCTCGCTGGGATCTTCGTAAATGAACAGGTTCTTGATTCAGTTGGTCTTCGTTGGTTCGGTCGCAATCAAAATCGTCATCATCATCTTCGTCATCTGAACTATCCGTTACACGATTATCAATCTTTTTGAAAAAGGATATGTTGCGTGTTATCTTCTTCGAACCACGTTTGACGGTAACCATAGTTCCTTTCCGAGCTTCAACAGTGAATGGTTTGGGGTTAAATGGTGGGGTAAGCTTGTTCTTCTTTGGTTGGCGGATCAGGACTGTGTCTCCTATCTTCAGATCAGTTGTTCTCGAGTGTTGTCGATGATCTGAGTATTTCTTCATCTTTTCTTTCTTTTCTTGATCTCGTTTTCGCATTGGATCTTGGGTTTCTTGTTGCTGAGTTTTTGGAATACTCGGAAGTGGTATCTTCAACTTTCGATTGTTCAGGGCCTCGGATGGTGACACATTCGTCGTGCTGTGCGGTGTGGCTCTGTACTGGCGGAGAAATTGATACAAGGCTTGTTTCCAGTTCTTCTTTTCGATGTGTGCTGTACGTATGGCTTTTTCAATGGTGCGCATAAACCGTTCCACTTCTCCATTCGCCTTTGGCCAATACGGAGTGACTTTGCGATGTTCGAAACCAAGGTAACTGGCAAATTGTTCAAATTCCGAGCTGTTAAATGGCGGACCATTATCACTTTTAAGAACAACAGGAACACCTTGGCGGGAAAATATGTTATCCAGCTTTGGGATGACAGCTTTTGCGCTCGTAGTGGTGACAATTTCTACTTCGGGGAATCGGCTAAATTCGTCGATGACAACGAGTAGCAGCTCGCCTGATGGGAACGGACCAACAAAGTCGACAGCAACCTCTTGCCATGGTGCGTCGGGCAGCGGTGTCATGATCAAGGGTTCTGGATGTCGATGGGTACCTGTGGTTGCTGCTTGGCACGGCAGGCACGTCTTGACTTTCTGTTCCACCATCTTATCTATGGAGGGGAACCAGACCTTTTCACGAAGTAGCATTTTCGTTTTGACTATGCCTTGGTGGCCTACGTGTGCAAGATCTATGGCTTGGCTCTGCAGTGAATGAGGTAGCACCAGGCGGTGGTTTCTGACGATTAATCCATTGCAGACAGACAGTTCGTCCTTTACGTTAACGAACGGTTTCACTTCAGGATCGAGCCATCGGTTGTGTGTGATTGCTTCAGAAAGCTTGCAAAGGACTGGGTCGTTAGCAGTTTCTTTCTTCACTTCGTCGAGTTTCATAGCTTTGGGGATGAGGTTGATGCACAAATAGTTGATATAGGCTTCGGTGGTGTTGTCGGTGGGCGAAGAAACAACAGGGTTGGGGTGACGGCTGAGAAAGTCGGCAGGGTTTTCTGCATCTTTCCCTGGTTTGTAAACAACTTCGCAATCATAGGGCATCAGTCTTAGTTTCCAGCGGTCGATTCTCGCTGAAGTCGGTTTCTGACTTTTGAAGATTCCGAGTAGCGGCTTGTGGTCGGTGATGACAATAAACTTAGCGCCATACAGGTAAAGATGATAGTGTTCGATAGCCCATATAACGGCTAACATCTCGCGTTCAGTTTGTGAATAGCGGGATTCTACACTGGAAAGTGCACGACTTGCATAACTGATAACTCTGCCTTCTTGAGTAAGCAGTGCTCCTAAACCCGAGGGGCTGGCATCCACAATGACGGTGGTTGGTTTCGAAGGGTCGAAGTAAGCCATAACAGGATCATTCGTAAGCTCGTGTTGAAGTTTTTTCAGAGCATTCTCTTGTTCCGCTTGCCATTGCCATTTGGCGTTCTGGTGGGTCAGGGTACGCAAGGGTGTTGTGATGGAGGCATAGTTGGGAATAAACCGAGATACGTACTGGGTCATTCCGAGAAGGGACTTGACTTCGCTGACATTTCTTGGAGGTTGCATATTCCGGATGATGTCGATCTTCTTTGGGTCTGCCTGAACTCCACTTGCGCTGAATGTGTGCCCAAAGAATACTACTTGGTGCTGACGGAAGGAACATTTCTCACCGTTTAATTTGGCGTTGTTGTCTTGTAAGCGGTTTAACACGCCTCGTAAGTTCTCATCATGTTCTTTGTCATCTCGACCATAGACGATGATGTCGTCCGAAATATTCTTACAACCAGGTAATCCAACCAGTAGGTTTGCAATTGCATTCTGAAATATCTCCGAGGCTGCGTTAATGCCGAACATTAGTCGCTTGTAACGTCGAAGTCCAACGTGAGTGGTAAAGGTTGTGATATGGCGGGATTCAGGGTGTAACTCCAGTTGGTGGTAACCTGAGGCAAGATCTAGGGTGCTAAACACTGTGGCACCATTGAGGTCTGTGATTAACTCGTCGACAGTTGGCATGGGGTGTTTTTCTCTTTGCACTGCTTTATTCGCTTCACGCATGTCCACACATAATCGGATCTCTCCAGTTTTCTTGGGTACCACAACGATTGGGCTGACCCATGGTGTCGGACCATCAACTTGCTCAATGATATCAAGGTCTTCTAAACGCTGGAGTTCCTTTTCAACGTCCTTTCGGATGTGGAATGGAATGCGACGATGTTTTTGCTGTTTGGGTGTAACGTCGGTGTCGATATGTAACTGGACTTGGGTGTTCTTTATCTTCCCAATACCACCGAACAAATTCGGGAACTCATCTTCAATGCGAGCGTTGTAAGAGCTAACTGCTGTGTTAATGGTTATCTTTAAAATTCCTAACTGTTCGGCTGTTTGGCAACCTAAGAGATTTCCACCGGTTCCCTTGGCAACATAGAAATTGGCATCCAAAGTTGTGGACTGGAACTGAATTGTAGCCATGACCATTCCAAGAATGGGTATCTGGACACTTGTACCGTAGGGGAAGATGTTGGACTCAGGCTGCTTGAGAGGTAGGGTGTTACTTTGGTTGAGCTGCTTGTATGTGGACTCGTCGATGATGTTTACCGAAGCTCCAGAATCAATAATGACATCAATAAGGTGCTCTTTAACCAACACTTGGCATTTGGGGGGTTGGGTTTTGCTGTTCGAATTGTTTTTCAAAGTGAAAATGTAATCAGGGTCGACATCATGAGGGCTAGTGCTCGGTTGTTCAGAAAGGTTGTTGACTCTGTTCCGGTGTTCGTGAGGTTTGTGTTTAGGGGTCGATCGGCATACCTTTGCAAAATGGCCAGTTTTTTTACAGGAATGGCATTCTTTTCCTTTGGCTGGACAATCTCGGGCATGGGGGTAGATACCACCACAGTTGCGGCAAGTTGATGTGTGGGGTTTGTTGAAATTTCTTTGATAATTTGAGCCGTGACGTTGATTTTGTGGTTTTCTCATGTCGCGAGGCGAGGGGTTATGTTTCTCGAGAGCGCCCGTCTTAATGGCGTTGATATTTTGACTTGACTCTTGTTTCTCCACGAATTGCGCTTGTATTTGACTCGTTTCTTCGGCTCTCCCCGCGTCTAAAAGGTTCTTTAAGGTCGGGTCTTCACGTAGAGCCTTTCTTCGAAGTTTCTGTGATGAGCAACCAACGATTATTTGGTTCTTTATCTCTTTATCGACATCTGTAAACGAGCAATTTTGCGATAGCTGACGTAAACGTGTATGAAAGGCATCTAGGGTTTCGCTTTGGTTTTGCTTCGCTTGGCGGAAATTATATTCTTCAAACGCCGTGTTTACGTGCGGAATAAAATAGGCATTGAGTGCTTCTATCGCTTTGTCGTAGTCTTTTGCTTCGCCAGTGTCTGAAAGGGTGTCAAAAATTTCGTCAACAGCCGGTCCTGCGAAATGTAATAGCATCGCACGTTGTTGTTTTTTGTCGGTAATATTCATCGCCACAAGCAACCGTTCAAAGCGGCCTAGCCATTTTTTCCAGCGATGACCGGTATTTCCATCGGCATGGACATCGAATGGCGGGAATGTCGGCAAGGAGAAACTAGTAGCTGCCATGGATAGATGTAGAAAACGGCGAACGACTTTATACGAAAAATATATCGAAATATATTGTTGTTGTGAAAATGGCGCGAAATGGCTTCCTCGTGGTCACACGAAAATCTTGTTTTTATACGAATTTGCGCTTTGAAATTCGATGTTTTGACGTTGTAGATTGACTAAACGTGTTTACTAACTCCAATTGTGTATCCTCGTCGCCAGAATGTAGTGTTTAAGACTCAATAAAACGAGATAAACGCGTGTTATAGTGTTTGTGAACTATATATTGAATACTGATTAGTTATTCCTATTTGGATTAGTTATTAGCATATTAATTAGCTATATTACATACACAACGTAGTTTTAATAGATAACTACTTTATGAGAAGCATATTAGTGTCATATCAATATAAAATTTATCCAACAACAGTCTCTATTAAATAGTTATTAGAAACGTGAAAACTGTAGTGTGAAATATAATGTATTCGTAATGCCTAAAGGCGCAATAAGGATAAAAATACCAACGTTCGATTCAGCGTAAGAAATTGTACTTACGGATGTCAAATGTATTACTAAACAACAGTATTCTAGCGATTTATGGCCATTCAAAATCAAGCGAAATTGTATTGTTTACAAATCGCTCGCAGTACGTTCAGTTTCATGTTGACACTCACTCGCAGTACGTTTGTCCACAAGCGGCCCAATCTCGCAAGGGTCAGTATAGACTTTATACAGTATAAATTTATATTATATTAATTGTATATTATAGTAAAAATATGTCGTAAAATATAAATTTTAAAATGAAATTTACTTGCCTATTTGATAGTGTGTGTTCTCCTTTTATTCCTCCTTTGTTGGACTAATATTTTCCGAGACTTTGTACTCGATGTTACTAGTATACATGAAACATGATAAAGGCTAACCATTCCCGATCGTCGATACGACGGCACGGCACTTCGAATCGAAAATTTTCACACTCAAATCGCTTTATTCTCCAAAAAAATTCGCCAGCATGTACAACAAATGCCGTTCTTCGAAAATACGGAGGTACTTCGGCGAGATGTACAAGTTTTGGACCATATTTTAACAATGGAAATCAAAACCCATTTTATATTGAACTTGCCCAGGCCGAAAATTACTACGGCGAACGTCTGCGCAACCAGGCCTTCTTTACCGTTAGATTTACAGGGGGGAGGATGCCACTAATATATTCACGATAATATTTCGAATTAAAGTATCATATTCTACCATGCTTTCCAACAAAGAACCGCTGTATATTACTTCTTCCTTAAATTTCTTCAATCTCCGTCGTTTAGTTTTCTTTTCTTCGACAACATCTCGAGTTTTATACAGTATTCGATCGAAGGAGTTTTTATTTTGAATATCAAATTTCAAATAATGTAAATAGTCTGTATCGCGGCCGCGATTGGCTGGCTGTTACCGGAAATATCTGCTTCCCCCCCTGTAAATCTAACGGTAAAGAAGGCCTGGTTGCGCAGACGTTCGCCGTAGTAATTTTCGGCCTGGGCAAGTTCAATATAAAATGGGTTTTGATTTCCATTGTTAAAATATGGTCCAAAACTTGTACATCTCGCCGAAGTACCTCCGTATTTTCGAAGAACGGCATTTGTTGTACATGCTGGCGAATTTGTTTGGATAATAAAGTGATTTGAGTGTGGAAATTTTCGATTCGAAGTGCCGTGCCGTCGTATCGACGATCGGGAATGGTTAGCCTTTATCATGTTTCATGTATACTAGTAACATCGAGTACAAGGTGTCGGAAAATATTAGTCCAACAAAGGAGGAATACAAGGAGAACACACACTATCAAATAGGCAAGTCAATTTCATTTTAAAATTTATATTTTATGACATATTTTTACTATAATATACATTAATATAATATAAATTTATACTGTATAAAGTCTATACTGACCCTTGCGAGATTGGGCCGCCTGTGGTTTGTCCTTGACCTTGTACTAAGTTGTATTAATGCCTAATGGCGCAATAAAGATAAAAAATACCACCGTTCGATTCAGCGTCAGAAATTGTACTTACGGGTGTCAAATGTATCACTAAACAACAGTATTCTAGCGATTTATGGCCTTTATCTTTAAAATCCAAGCGAAATTGTATTGCGAACGAATCGCTCAAAACTATTCAACTAATTATAAAAATGCAGTACGTTTGATCCTTGATAACTTTGGTATCGTTGGTTTTCTCTTTTTCGGCCGTATACCAGTGGATTTGTCTCACTTCTCTCTTCATTTTGATAGTATTTTGAGCCCAAAAGCCCCCAAATATTTTATTTTGAACGTAATTTTATTTTGAACGCGCAGTTTAATCCTAGCCGGTGGAAACGCCGGAAGTTTTATTTGCGTGTCTGATTGTATAAAATCCTGAACTGGGTCATTAAATTAACAGAAACTTCAAAACTGAGCCTCCTACCTGCAATACAAACCTAGTCAATTTGAGAGCGGCAGCACTCTCCCTTTGACAAGCAAAATCGACTGGTATGAGACATTAAACTAATAAAGTAGGGTGCATGATTGCATTGGATTGCATTGGGGCACAATGCAAGTCAGTGGGATATAAATAACAATATTATAACATGGTATTCACCTAAATAGACAGAGCAGTGTTATATGTTGATATAGTTCAAAACAGAGTGAACAAAACTGTAACTGAAAAGTTTAATCTTCAACCCTAGCCTTTCGCGCTCGTATTCGACTTTTCCGCTTAGCTCGGGACAACCTTAAAATATAACAACTGTATACTGCATGCATGTATGTATCATATACGGTAATGTGCGTGTTTGTATAGCCCCAGCGAGTTAACGCTCTATAGAGCGTCTTGTTACTGTAAGAACATGGATCAACAAATTAAGTGAAGCCCTGAATGTCAGAATTTAGCTATTTATGACAGGCTTGACAGCACTATTTCCTATTGAAGAATTACAATATTTATCTGTCTATAAGATTACAACGTCCAAATATTTGAGCTATATGGGGCTTGAAGTTGAACTGTTTCATCCACACTTGGTTATAATATTTATAAATCGATCTGCCGATATCAAAAACCCGGCCTTAACGCGCTCTAAGCTATGCATATTTGGGCATAGTTTGGGAAAGCCTCAGAAGAAAAAAAAAACACGCATTCCAAAGGGAGAAAGGTAAATATATGGAAATATTTTGCTTGGAACACGACTTTTTATTCGGGACCCACGATTTTTTACCCACGACCCACGCCTTTTTACCCACGACCCACGCCTTTTTACCCACGACCCACGCCTTTTTACCCACGACCCACGCCTTTTTACCCACGACCCACGCCTTTTTACCCACGACCCACGCCTTTTTACCCACGACCCACGCCTTTTTACCCACGACCCACGCCTTTTTACCCACGACCCACGCCTTTTTACCCACGACCCACGCCTTTTTACCCACGACTTACGACTTTTTACCCACGACCCACGACTTTTTACTCACGACCCACGACATTCTACCCACGACCCACGACATTCTACCCACGACCCACGACTGTTAGCTAGTCCCATATTTTTTCATATTCAGCGCTTTTTCACATGAAAAGACTGGGACTAGGTGATTTGGGGGCGGGGCGGAGGAACCAAGCCTAGAAGGCCTAGTTGATTTCCCAACAACATGGCCAAAACTGCCCTGAAACTGCCCTGGTTGCGAAATGCCCAATTATTGCGTTCTCAAACAGAATTACTTGCAACTTAACGGCGAATTTAAACCGATACAGGTAAAATAAACTCATTTATAGTATAAACTTACTATTTTTATTTGTATACACGTCTAGAAGATCGGGATTTTTATCATAAAGTTCGAAGCAACACTATTATTTAATATGTTGACATTTACTTGACAAGGTGTAGCGAAAGCACAAAATGAGTCAAAATATATACCAAAAGTAGAATCTTTCATGAAATTTTGTCTTATACACAACTACATTAATATATATTTTCTCAATTTTGGCAAGAAGCAGTCTTGTGTTTGTAAAATATACAAACACATATACAATTATAATTTATTAAATAAAACGGATACATATATTATTAGCCCGTACAGTACTGTATATAAAAACGTACATTAGGGCCATTTATACGGAACAAAATAAGACGCGACTTACATAAGACGCGACTTAAGTAAGACGCGAGTTTGTCGTATAAAAGGTACAAAATTCTTATGTAAGACGCGTCTTGGATAAGACGCGTCTTACATAAGAACAGGTCTTTTAGCTGTTCTTATTTAAGTCGCGTCTTAAATAAGAAATTTTGAACAAAAAGTCTAACTACACATGCCAGAAACTTGAAACAACGTAAAATTTAATGCCTTGCATATTAAAACAAAAACAACCAAAACAACATTATAGCTATAGCAAATAAATAAGACCAAAGCCGTAGAGAACCATTTATGCGATAACTCCACTTATTGTTATGAAGACTGTTAAAAACGTGCGAGAGACACCTTAAGTTAAAGGTAGAACTCAGGCTTCCCTGAGAACAAGTTGCGCGAACACATGTTTTTTTTGTGATGTAGTTTTATATTTTTTTTATACGAGTTTTATATACGAGTAAACCCTGAGATTTTCGACGATATTTTAGTTTGTTTTTGCGTAGAGTTCGATATTTATCACATGGCGCCCAACGTGGGGCATATTGTCAAGGAAATTTAATCAAAAATGAGCGAAGAAAAGGCGATTTTAGCGAGATTTCGAGCCGTTAGAGGAGGCAATCGAGCAGTTATAACGAAGCTTATCAACGAAACACGAACGATTTTCGAGGACGAACAACCAAATCGAGGGAGATTAACAACTATAACGGATTTGCTAAACGAAAAAACGAGACTGGTTAAAGATTTGGACGAAAAAATTATAAATAGTTGCGAGGTTAGTGATATTGCAAACGAGATCGAAGAAGCAGACGAACTGAATTCGCGAATTTTAGACGTACAACGAGAAATAAAGGAATTACTCAACGATGTGGCTACGAAGTCACCGCAGAAAAATACAATCGAAGATTCAAGCGATAGTGGAAACGAAGTATTATCAGTACCAGAACAGAGTTCAGAACAATCTACGATTCAGGAAGTACAGATAGAAGCAAGTGGAAGTACCAGTTTAAGCCCAACCAATGATGCACCTCAGCCAGCGCCCACAGAGGTAGGTGCAATAAATCCAAACCCGATTAATAATGTTAGCATTGATCATCCCGTCACGCCATTGCGTCAATATCAATCAAAATTGCCAAAACTTGTTCTACCAAAGTTTAAAGGCGACATTACGCAATGGAGAACATTTTGGGACAGTTTCAACAGTGCTGTGCATACCAACCAATTTCTCACTAATATAGACAAATTCAATCATTTGAATTCGTTACTAGAAGGTCAAGCTAAGCGTTCTATACAAGGTTTGACTTTGTCTGAGCAAAATTATCAAGCAGCCATTGACATATTGCAGCAAAGATTTGGCAATCAACAGCTTGTCATCTCCACTCACATGGACGAGCTTCTAAAAATTCCGGCATGTGCTGGTGATAAGGCTTCCCAGTTGCGATTTGTCTATGATCGAATAAGTGTAAATGTTCGAGGACTTGAAGCACTTGGTGTCAAGGCAAGTCAATATGGTAGTTTGTTAATTCCGGTATTAATGTCAAAATTACCCCAAGATATACGGCTTCAAATCGCGAGAAAAACATCCAAGGAGGTCTGGGATATCTCAGAAATATTGGACGTAATCCGAAATGAAGTGGAAGCCCGGGAAATGAGCGAAGGTGTTAAGGTGATTCAGAATGAAAAACCAAGGTATCAGTCCAGACCCCCATCTGCATCTGCCCTACTTGTGAATAATGGTTCCCACAAGGAAAAAATTCGATGTGTTTATTGTAATGGTGATCATTTCTCAGCATCATGTGAGAAGGTTCGAGATAGACATGCACGAACAGAAATATTGCGAAAGGATCGAAGATGTTATGTTTGCCTAATGTTTGGGCACATAAGCGCTCAGTGTGATCCAAAAAGATCTTGTCGAAAATGTCAGGGCAAACATCATCAATCGATTTGCTTGCAGTCATGTCAACCCCCTGGTCAACACCCTGGCAGTCCACCCCCCGGTCAACACCCTGGCAGTCCACCCCCTGGCAGTCAACCCCCTGGCGGCCCTCTAAATGCAGGTTCTAAACCATTCAATCCTGCAAACACACCTTCAACTGGGAACCAACAACCATCAACAACTGCTACAGTTCAATCACAATCTGCCACAACAGCAAGTAATCAAACAAAGGGCGGTGTCATGCTTCAAACTGCAACAGCATCTGCAATCAGTTATGATGGATCAACATCTATTCCTGTCAAGATTCTATTTGACAGTGGGAGTCAGCGGTCTTATGTCAGTGACCATCTCAAGTCCAAATTGGGTCTCAAGTCGCAGAGATCCGAAACTCTCCACCTTAACACGTTTGGCGAAAAAAGGTTTCGAAGACAGAAATGTGAATTACTACAACTGAAATTATGCGCAAGCAACGATGAACAGGTGACGATTGAGGCCCTCAATTTCCCAGTAATTTGTTCCCCAGTATCTGCAACCATTAACCTCGACAATCACCCTCACTTGAATGGAATACAACTGGCTGATAATTCTAATGTAAGCGATCCCATAGACGTTCTAATCGGTTCTGACTACTATTGGGACATTGTTGGAGGTGAAATGATTCGAGGACAGTCGGGTCCTGTAGCAATTAGTAGCAAATTTGGATGGCTTTTATCTGGGCCAACTACCAAAGAGAAAGGAGAATTGAAGACCACAACAAATCTGATTATTTCTGGAAGTTCCAAAGGTCCGTTCGAGACAGCCGAAGATCCAATCGTGAACACGTTAAGGAAATTTTGGGAAACCGAATCCATTGGGATTAAGAGTAGTGAAAGGTGTTGCGAATCAGCATTTAACGAGAGTGTTCGATTTAACGGCGAAAGGTATGAAATTGATCTACCATGGAAAGATGAGATGCCTCGACCTCCCAGTGATTTTGATTTGTGTGTCAAGCGGTTAAGGTCACTGCAGCGAAGGTTAGTCAGCCAGCCAGACTTGCTAACCGAGTATGATGGAATTATCCGTGAGCAGTTACAAAATGGTATCATCGAGCAAATTACCGAGAGTGAGAAATTCGATTCGGACAGTAACAGAATTCATTACCTACCACATCACGCTGTTGTTCGGTCAGATCACGACACAACTAAGTTACGTGTTGTATACGATGGCTCCGCAAAGACTATTGATAGGCCGTATTCTATGAACGATTGCTTGGAAGTTGGACCAAATTTCACGCCGCAGCTAATCGATATTCTTATGAAGTTCAGATGGCATAAGATTGGTTTGACCGCGGACATAGAGAAGGCGTTTTTAATGGTCGCTGTAAATGAATCCGATCGAGATATGTTACGCTTCTTATGGTTGAAGGACCCTGCAGACTTGAACTCAGAGATATTACAGTTGAGATTCACGAGATTAGTATTTGGATTACGACCGTCTCCAGCAATCTTAGGATCAACTATACGCCATCATCTTGATACGCAGAAAGACGTAAATCCTGAACTGCTCGAAATCCTAAAGAATTCGTTCTACGTAGATGATTTTATTTCAGGTGCCGATGACGAAAAGGAAGTGCTTGACCTGACGAACAGTGCCAAAACAGTTATGAAACGGGGCGCCTTTAACCTTCGAAAGTGGAATACGAATTCCTCCAGTGTTCAAGAAAAGTTACCGGAAACGGACATCCATACGAAGACTGCTCCAAAACATTCGAGTGTCAATGTTGTCGAAGATGATCAATCTTATTCAGAATCAGTAACGTGTAAATCTATCGGTGTTACCAAAGGCAGCGTTAAGGTATTGGGTACCATTTGGAATAAATCGTCTGACGAGCTAGAGTTCAAATTTACCGACCTTGTTGAGGAAGCGAAAGCCCTACCCGCTACGAAAAGATCGTTATTGAAGGTAATTGGCAAGATATTCGACCCTCTTGGATTTCTAAGTCCGTTTATTATACGTTGGAAGGTGCTGTTCCAAATCCTTTGCATTGAAAATGTCAATTGGGATTCTGAGTTAATCGGCGAACATTTAAATTTATGGAACACTTTAATCTCCGAGCTAGAGCGTTTGAACAATGTTCATGTACCGCGATGTTACTTTCAAGATAACGGTCTATCGAAGACAATACAACTGCATTGCTTCAGTGATGCATCTAAGGCAGCGTATGCTGCTGCTGTTTATATTCGATCCAGTTACTCTGATGGTCATATCGATGTGAATTTAGTGACGGCAAAAACGAGAGTCGCTCCGTTGCAGAAGCAAAGCATCCCAAGACTCGAGTTACTCGGTGCAAACATTCTCGTACGACTCGCTGCGAATGTAAAGAACGCCTTGAACTTGTCACAAGATGTGATGATAATTTATTGGATCGATTCAATGACGGTTTTGTATTGGATAAAAAATAACAAGCCATGGAAGCAGTACGTGATGAGCCGAGTAAACGAAATTCGTGAGTTGACCAACCAAGAGTTGTGGCGACATTGTCCGGGTAAGCAAAACCCTGCTGATCTTCCATCTCGTGGACTAAACGCATCGGAACTAACAAACGAAATCCGATGGTGGAAGGGCCCTGAATTTCTTTACAAGCCCGAAGCTGATTGGCCGCAAACGGCAGAAAGCAAGGAAACAGAATTTACTAAAGACGAAGTTGTGAAGAATCCTGTTAAACAGACCCATGCACTAGCATCTTCTGCACCCCGAACAATTGAGAAAGACGATGTGTCCAACGTTAATCTCGAAGCGATTATAGACTGTAACCGTTACAGCTCTAAAACGAAACTATTACGAGTAACAGCATTAGTTCTGAAATTCGTGAAACACCTGAAACTCGAAGAGGGAGCTCGTACGACGGAGCCAGTGGAAATCAATGCAAAGGAGTTGTTAGAAGCAGAAATGTTATGGTTAAAGAGCATACAATCAGCTGCGTTTGAAACGGAGTTTAAGCTCTTGAAATCGAAGAAAGAGAAAAATCAGCTTATAAATCAACTCAACTTATTTCTTGATGAACGTGAGTTGATCAGATGCCAAGGACGACTCGATAACTCAGATTTACCTACCGAAGTCAAGACACCCATTCTGTTACCGTGTAGACATCGCTATACGGAGTTTTGTATTCAAGAGGCTCACAAAAACGTACACCATAACGGGATAAGAGAAACGCTTAATCGTGTTAGGGAGAAGTATTGGGTCCTCCGGGGAAGAGAAAGTGTAAAAAGAATTGTTAAACGATGTGTTGTATGCAAGAAGATGGAGGGA
Source organism: Paramuricea clavata (assembly GCA_902702795.2). Lineage (NCBI taxonomy): Eukaryota > Metazoa > Cnidaria > Anthozoa > Malacalcyonacea > Plexauridae > Paramuricea > Paramuricea clavata. The sequence goes on from CACRXK020000303.1 coordinate 29,577, forward strand.
AAATCATTTTCTACACCACCAGTTCCAGCACTCCCCCAGAGTCGTGTAAGTGACGATCCACCGTTCGCGAATACCGGACTGGACTTTGCGGGTCCCTTGTTAACATCTGAAGACGGTAAAACAGAGAAAACATATATATGCTTGTTTACGTGTGCGTCAACTCGTGCGGTTCATTTGGAGTTGCTCAAGAGTATGTCTGCCGAGTTATTCCTGCAGGCATTTCGTCGTTTTACAAGTCGAAGGGGGTTGCCAAGAAAACTTTTGTCTGATAATGCAAAGACCTTCAAGGCCGCTGCTAAAGAAATACGAACCATTTCTCGTGCTACGAATGTTCAACGCTACTTAACAGACAATGGTGTCACATGGGCGTTTATAACGGAGAAGGCGCCGTGGCACGGCGGATTTTGGGAGCGATTGGTTAGGAGCGTAAAGAGATGTTTGAAAAAATCACTTGGGCGTACTTCCCTTACATTTGAGGAACTTCGAACAGTTATAGTCGAGATTGAAAGCACTCTAAACAGCAGGCCGTTGACTTATATATACGATGAGCAGGAGGGTGTTTCTTATCCCCTCACCCCTTCGTGTCTGATATATGGACGGAGAATTACAACAACGCCAAGTGACAGTCATTTCGAGATTGCATGTACGAATAAAACATTGACCAAACGCGCGAAGTATCAGAATCGCATTTTGAAGAATTTTACGGATCAATGGAAGAAAGAATACCTAGTTAGCATTCGCGAAGCTTCACGTTCAGAAACTAACAGAAAGGAGTCTATAGAAGTCGGTGACGTTGTTATTCTCAAGGATGGAAACCAACCACGAACCTTTTGGAGGTTAGCTAAGATTGAAACATTAATTCCGAGTAAGGACAAAATAGTTCGTTCAGTGATGGTGAAGGTTTTGGGCAACGATAAGAAGAAACCAATTCTATTGCGAAGACCGATTCAACACCTCGTGCCTTTGGAAGTTCGAAGCAAGTTGGACTAAGATAAGTCTGAAGAAAAAAAAAAAACCCCATAAACACTAGTTATATCTTACTTAATGAACTTGTTTATTTTTAGTTGTTTGTTCACCGTGGGTGACCAACCCCGGGACTGTTATGAAGACTGTTAAAAACGTGCGAGAGACACCTTAAGTTAAAGGTAGAACTCAGGCTTCCCTGAGAACAAGTTGCGCGAACACATGTTTTTTTTTGTGATGTAGTTTTATATTTTTTTATACGAGTTTTATATACGAGTAAACCCTGAGATTTTCGACGATATTTTAGTTTGTTTTTGCGTAGAGTTCGATATTTATCACACAATCTTGAGTCAACAAAGTTTGGGAATTCGAAATTTTTGAGCTGATCGAGTAAACTTTTTCGTCATGGACCCACTTATAGAAATGTCCAAAAGGCATAATGATGAAGAAAGTTTTCGCTCAGGAATATTTTGAAGCACATTTTGACATATAAACTTTCAGACCGTATACGTATATGCAAATGAATCCTTACCCGTCCTACATTATAAATAGTATTACGCTTACCCGTTACCCGTGGGATCAATCTTGAGTCAACTAAAGTTTGGGACTTAGAAAATTTCGAGCTGATCGAATAAACTTTTTCGTCATGGACACACTTAGAAAAATGCAAAAGGCATAATGATGAAGAAAGTTTTGGCTCAGCAAAATTTTGAAGCACATTTTGACATATAAACTTTCAGACCGTATACGTATTTGCAAATGAATCCTTACCCGTCCTACATTATAAATAGTATTACGCTTACCCGTTACCCGTGGGATCAATCTTGAGTCAACTAAAGTTTGGGACTTAGAAAATTTTCAGCTGATCGAATAAATTTTTTCGTCTTGGACCAGCTTAGAAATGTCCAAAAGGCATAATGGTGAGGAAAATTTTCGCTCAGGAAAATTTTGAAGCACATTTTGACATATAAACTTTCAGACAGTATACGTATATGCAAATTAATCCTTACTCGTCCTACATTATAAATAGTATTACGCTTACCCGTTACCCGTTGGATCAATCTTGAGTCAACTGAAGTTTGGAACTTAGAAAATTTCGAGCTGATCGAATAAACTTTTTCGTCTTGGACCGATTTAGAAATGTCCAAAAGGCATAATGATGAAGAAAGTTTTAGCTCAGGAAAATTTTGAAGCAAATTTTGACATATAAACTTTCAGACAGTATACGTATATGCAAATGAATCCTTACCCGTCCTACATTATAAATAGTATTACGCTTACCCGTTACCCGTTGGATCAATCTTCAGTCAACTAAAGTTTGGGACTTAGAAAATTTTGAGCTGATCGAATAAATTTTTTCGTCTTGGACCGATTTAGAAATGTCCAAAAGGCATAATGATGAAGAAAGTTTTAGCTCACGAAAATTTTGAAGCACATTTTGACATATAAACTTTCAGACAGTATACGTATATGCAAATGAATCCTTACCCGTCCTGCATTCTAAATAGTATTACGCTTACCCGTTACCCGTGGGATCAATCTTAAGTCAACTAAAGTTTGGGACTCAGAAAATTTTGAGGTGATCGAATAAATTTTTTCGTCTTGGACCGACTTAGAAATGTCCAAAAGGCATAAAGAGGAAGAAAGTTTTGGCTCAGGAAAATTTTGAAGCGCATTTTGACATATAAACTTTCAGACAGTATACGTATATGCAAATGATCCTTACCCGTCCTACATTATAAATAGTATTATGCTTACCCGTTACCTTTGGGATCAATCTTAAGTCAACTAAAGTTTGGGACACAGAAAATTTTGAGCTGATCGAATAAATTTTTTCGTCTTGGACCGACTTAGAAATGTGCAAAAGGCATAATGATGAAGAAAGTTTTAGGTCAGGAAAATTTTGAAGCACATTTTGACAGATAAACTTTCAGACAGTATACGTATATGCCAATGAATCCTTACCCGTCCTACATTATAAATAGTATTACGCTTACCCGTTACCCGTGGGATCAATCTTAAGTCAACTAAAGTTTGGGACTCAGAAAATTTGAGCTGATCGAATAAATTTTTTCGTCTTGGACCGACTTAGAAATGTCCAAAAGGCATAATGAGGAAGAAAGTTTTGGCTCAGGAAAATTTTGAAGCACATTTTGACATATAAACTTTCAGACAGTATACCTATATATATGCAAATGAATCCTTACCCGTCCTACATTATAAATAGTATTACGCTTACCCGTTACACGTGGGATCAATCTTAAGTCAACCAAAGTTTGGGACTCAGAAAATTTGGGCTGATCGAATAAATTTTTTCGTCTTGTACCGATTTAAAAATGTCCAAAAGGCATAATGATGAAGAAAGTTTTAGCTCAGGAAAATTTTGAAGCACATTTTGACATATAAACTTTCGGACAGTATACGTATATTCAAATGAATCCTTACCCGTCCTACATTATAAATAGTATTACGCTTACCCGTTATCCGTGGGATCAATCTTGAGTCAACTAAAGTTTGGGACTTAGAAAATTTTCAGCTGATCGAATAAATTTTTTCGTGTTGGACCGACTTAGAAATGTCCAAAAGGCATAATGATGAAGAAAGCTTTGGCTCAGGAAAATTTTGAAGCACATTTTAACATATAAACTTTCAGACAGTATACGTATATGCAAATGAATCCTTACCCGTCCTACATTATAAATAGTATTACGCTTACCCGTTACCCGTGGGATCAATATTAAGTCAACTAAAGTTTGGGACTCAGAAAATTTTGAGCTGATCGAATAAATTTTTTCGTCTTGGACCGACTTAGAAATGTCCAAAAGGCATAATGAGGAAGAAAGTTTTGGCTCAGGGAAATGTTGAAGCACATTTTGACATATAAACTTTCAGACAGTATACCTATATATATGCAAATGAATCCTTACCCGTCCTACATTATAAATAGTATTACGCTTACCCGTTACCCGTGGGATCAATCTTAAGTCAACCAAAGTTTGGGACTCAGAAAATTTGGGCTGATCGAATAAATTTTTTCGTCTTGTACCGATTTAAAAATGTCCAAAAGGCATAATGATGAAGAAAGTTTTAGCTCAGGAAAATTTTGAAGCACATTTTGACATATAAACTTTCAGACAGTATACGTATATTCAAATGAATCCTTACCCGTCCTACATTATAAATAGTATTACGCTTACCCGTTACCCGTGGGATCAATCTTGAGTCAACTAAAATTTGGGACTTAGAAAATTTTCAGCTGATCGAATAAATTTTTTCGTCTTGGACCGACTTAGAAATGTCCAAAAGGCATAATGATGAAGAAAGCTTTGGCTCAGGAAAATTTTGAAGCACATTTTAACATATAAACTTTCAGACAGTATACGTATATGGAAATGAATCCTTACCCGTCCTACATTATAAATAGTATTACGCTTACCCGTTACCCGTGGGATCAATCTTGAGTCAACTAAAGTTTGGGACTTAGAAAATTTTCAGCTGATCGAATAAATCTTTTCGTCTTGGACCGATTTAGAAATGTCCAGAAGGCATAATGATGAAGAAAATTTTGGCTTACGAAAACTTTGAAGCACATTTTGACATATAAACTTTCAGACAGTATATACGTATATGCAAAAGAATCCTTACCCGTCCTACATTATAAATAGTATTACGCTTACCCGTTACCCGTGGGATCAATCTTAAGTCAACTAAAGTTTGCGACTTAGAAAATTTCGAGCAGATCGAAAAAGTTTGTTTCGTCATGGAGCGACATAAAAATGTTCAAAACATACATTGATGCAGAAAGTCTTGGCCCAGGAGACTTGTAAAGCACATTTTGAGATATGAACTTTCAGGCAGTAGACGTGTATATATATGCAAATGAATCCTTACCCGTCCGATCATTATAAATACTATTAGTCTATTACGCTTACCCGTTACAAATGGGATCAATCTTGTGTCAACTAAAATTGGAGACTTAGAAAATTTTGAGCTCATCGAAAAAGTTTTTTCGTCATGGACCGACTTAGAAATGTTCCAAACGCATAATGATGCAGAAAGTTTTGGCTCAGGAGAATTAAGGCACATTTTGACATATAAACTTTCAGCCACTAGGCGTATGTGCAAATGAATCCCCTCGTCATCGTTGGTTAAGTCGACTCAAAATTGTCCAAATCTACAAAATATTATCGAAATATGATTATTCAGCTGCTAGGAGGGGCGATTTAGAGACTTTTTGGAAAAATAATGGCAAAAAGAAATAAAGAAAAAATTATACAAAAAGTTACGAGAGTTTTACCTGGGAACCGTCCGCAACTTTCGCCCATGATGGCCTCAGTCTTTACCACTATACCATGATGGCAACGATGGAAACAACTAACATATTACAATTCTTCAGTATTCTCTGTTTTGCTTGGAATTGCTGTATGCCTTGATTTTTTCGATTTCACCCTACAGAAGATTTCTCTTGAGCGCTCTACATCCTCGTTCATCTCTCGTCATCCTTGGTTAAATCGACTCAAAATTGTCCTAATATGCAAAAAATAATCATAATATGAGTATTCATATGTTTGCGATGTTACTCTGAGTGCATATCCACACCGGGCGAGCTTGAAAAATATGCCCGGCCACGGTGGCATATTATTCACCTGAGTACACAACACCAACACAAAAAATGAGTATTTATGTTAGGAGTGGCGATTTAGAGACTTTTTGGAAAAATAATGGGAAAAGGAAATAAAGAAAAAATTACACGAAAAGTTACGAGAGTTTTACATGGGAACGGTCCACAACTTTCGCTCATGATGGCCTCAGTCTTTACCACTATACCATGATGTCAATGGCAAAAACCGGTGGGCTAACATATTACAAAATTTCAATATTCTATTTCGCGTTGACCTAGCTGCATGTACATTCAGATTTTCTGGATTTCACCCTACATACGATTCTCTTCATCGCTATACATCGTTGTTAATGCCCTCGTCATCGTTGGTTAAGCCGACTCAAAATTGTCTAAATCTACAAAATCTTATCCAAATATGAGTATTAAGCTGTTATGAAGAGCGATTTAAATTTTTTGTGAAGAATAATGGCAAAAAGAAATAAAGAAAAAATTATACGAAAAGTTACGAGAGTTTTACCTGGGAACGGTCCACAACTTTCGCCCATGCTGGCCTCAGTCTTTACCACTACACCATGATGGCAGCGATGGAAACAGCTAACGTATTACAATTCTTCAATATTCGCAGTTTTGCTTGGAATTGTTGTACGTAGATTTTTTCGATTTCACCATACAGAAGAATTCTCTTCAGCGCTCTACATCCTTGTTCATCCCTCGTCATCCTTGGTTAAATGGACTCAAAATTGTCCTAATATACAAAAAATTATCAAAATATGAGTATTCAGCTGTTAGGAGGGGCAATTTAGAGACTTTTTGGAAAAAGAATTGCAAAAAGAAATAAAGAACGAATTATACGAAAAGTTACGAGAGCTTTATCTGGAAACGGTCCACAACTTTCGCTCATGATGGCCTCAGTCTTTACCACTATACCATGATGGCAACGATGGAAAGAGCTAACATACTAAATATCTTCAATATTCTCTGTTTTGCGTTGTACTAGCTGTATGTAGATTTTTTCGATTTCACCGTGGAGAACAATTCTCTTCAGCGCTCTACATCCTTGTACATCCCTCGTCATCCTTGGTTAAATCGACTCCAAATTGTCCTAATAAACACAAATATATCTAAAAATGAATATTCAGCTGTTAGGAGGTGCGATTTAGACTCTTTTTTTGAAAAATAATGGCAAAAAGAAACAAAGAAAAGTTATACGAAAAGTTACGAGAGTTTTACCTGGAAACGGTCCACAACGTTTGCTCATGATGGCCTCAGTCTATACCACTACACCATAATGGCAACGATGGAAACAGCTAACATATTGCAATAGTTCAATATTCTCTGTTTCAAGTTCTACTTGACGTATGTAGATTTTTTGCATTTCACCCTGCACAAGAATTCTCTTCAGTGTTGTTCGTCCTTGTTCATCTCTCATCATCCTTGGTTAAATCGACTCAAAGTTGTCCTAATGTACAAAAAAAATATCTAAAAATGAATATTCAGCTGTTAGGAGGTGCGATGTAGAGACAATTTTCGGAAAATAATGGCAAAAAGCAATAAAGAAAAACTATACAAAAAGTTACGAAAGTTTACCTGGAAACGGTCCACAACTTTCGCTCATGATGGCCTCAGTCTTTCCACTATACCATGATGGCGACGATGGAAACATCTAACATATTGCAATAGTTCAACATTCTCTGTTTTCAGTTCTACTTGATGTATGTAGATTTTTTGCATTTCACCCTGGACAACAATTCTCTTCAGAGTTGTTCATCCTTGTTCATCTCTCGTCATCCTTGGTTAAATCGACTCAAAATTGTCCTAATATACAAAAACATATCTAAAAATGAATATTCAGCTGTTAGGAGGTGCGATTTAGAGACTTTTTTGAAAAAATAATGCGAAAACAAATAAAGAAAAATTATACGAAAAGTTACGACAGTTTTACCTGGAAACGGTACACAACTTTCGCTCATGATGGCCTCAGTCTTTACCACTATACCATGATGGCAACGATTGAAACAGCTAACATATTGCAATAGTTCAATATTCTCTGTTTTCAGTTCTACTTGATGGATGTAGATTTTTTCATTTCACCTTGGACAAGAATTCTCTTCAGAGTTGTTCATCCTTGTTCACCTCTCGTCATTATTGGTTAAATCGACTCAAAATTGTCCTAATATACAAAAAATATCTAAATATGAATATTCAGCTGTTAGGAGGTGCGATTTAGAGACTTTTTTGGAAAAATAATGGCAAAAAGAATTAAATAAAAAATTATACGAAAAGTTACAAGAACTTTACTTGAGAACGGTCAACAACATACGCTCATGATGGCCACAGTCTTTATCGCTATACCATGATGGCAACGATGTAAACAGCTAACATATTACAATTCTTCAATATTCTCTGTTTGGCGTTGTACTAACCGTATGTATATTTTTTCGATTTCACCCTAGAGAAGAATTCTGTTCAGCGCTCTACATCCTTTTTCATCCCTCGTCATCCTTGATTAAATCGACTGAAATTAAAATTGCCCTAATATACAAAAAATTATCACGTTATGAATATTCAGCTGTTAGGAGGAGTTGTTTAAAGAGATTTGGAAAAATAATGGCAAAATGAAATAAAGAAAAATTATACGAATAGTTACTAGAGTTTTACCTGTAAACGGTCCACAACTTTCGGTCATGATGGCCTCAGTCTTTACCACTATACCATGATGACAACGATGGAAACAGCTAACATAGTGCAATAGTTCAATATTCTTTGTTTTCAGTTCTAATTGATGTATGTAGATTTTTTGCATTTCACATTGGACAAGAATTATCTTCAGAGTTGTTCATCCTTGTTCATCATTCGTCAGCCTTGGTTAAATCGACTCATAATTGTCCTAATATAAAAAAATGTCGCAAAATGAATTTTCAGCTGTTAGGAGGTACGATTTAGCCAGTTTTTTTGAAAAATAATGGCAAAACGAAATAAAGAAAAATTATTCGAAAAGTTACGAGAGTTTTACCTGGAAACGGTCCACAACTTTCGCTCATGATGGCCTCAGTCTTTACCACTATACCATGATGGCAACGATGGAAACAGCTGACATATTGCAATAGTTCAATATTCTTTGTTTGCAGTTCTACTTGAGGTATGTAAATTTTTTGCATTTCACCCTGGACAAGACTTCTCTTCAGAGTTGTTCATCCTTGTTCATCTTTCGTCATCCTTGGTTAAATCGACTCAAAATTGTCCTAATATACACAAAAATATCTAAAAATGAATATTCAGATGTTAGGAGGTGCAATTTAGAAACTTTTTTGGAAAAATAATGGCAAAACGAAATAAAAAAATTATAGGAAAAGTTACGAGAGTTTTACCTCGGAACGGTCCACAACTTTCGCTCATGATCGCCTCAGTCTTTACCACTATGCCACGATGGCAACGATGAAAACCGGAAGGCTAACAGATTACAAAACTTCAATATTCTATTTTGGGTTAACCTAGCTGCATGTATATGCAGATTTATTGGATTTCACCCTACATACGATTCTCTTCATCGCTCCACATCGTTGTGAACGCCCTCGTCATCGTTAGTTAAGTCGAATCAAAATTGTGCAGATCTACAAAATATTATCAAAATATGAGTATTAAGCTGTTATGAACTTATGAAGAGCAATCTAAAGACTTTTGGGAAAAATAATGGCAAAAAGAAATAAAGAAAAAATTATACGAAAAGTTACGAGAGTTTTACCTGGGAACGGCCCACAACTTTCGCTTAGGATGGCCTCAGTCTTTACCACTATACCATGATGGCAACAATGGAAACCGGTAGGCTAACAGATTACAAAACTTAAATATTCTATTTTGGGTTAACCTAGCTGCATGTATATGCAGATTTATTGGATTTCACCCTACATACGATTCTCTTCATCGCCCTACATCGTTGTGAACGCCCTCGTCATCGTTAGTTAAGTCGACTCAAAATTGTCCAAATCTACAAAATATTATCAAAATATGAGTATTAAGCTGTTATGAACTTATGAAGAGCAATCTAAAGACTTTTGGGAAAAATAATGGCAAAAAGAAATAAAGAAAAAATTATACGAAAATTTACGAGAGTTTTACCTGGAAACGGTCCACAACTTTCGCTAATGATGGCCTCAGTCTTTACCACTATACCGCGATGGCAACGATGGAAACAGCTGACATATTGCAATAGTTTATTATTCTTTGTTTTCAGTTCTACTTGAGGTATGTAAATTTTTTGCATTTCACCCTGGACAAGAATTCTTTTCAGAGTTGTTCATCCTTGTTCATCTCTCGTCATCCTTTGTTAAATCGACTCAAAATTGTCCCAATATACACAAAAATATCTAAAATTGAATATTCAGCCGTTAGGAGGTGCGATTTAGCCACTTTTTTGGAAAATTAATCGCAAAAAGAAATAAAGAAAAATTACACGAAAAGTTGCGAGAGTTTTACCTGGGAACGGCCCACAACTTTCGCTTAGGATGGCCTCAGTCTTCACCACTATACCATGATGGCAACGATGGAAACCGGTAGGCTAACAGATTACAAAACTTCAATATTCTATTTTGGGTTAACCTAGCTGCATGTATATGCAGATTTATTGGATTTCACCCTACATACGATTCTCTTCATTGCTCTACATCGTTGTGAACGCCCTCGTCATCGTTAGTTAAGTCGACTCAAAATGGTCCAAATCTACAAAATATTATCGAAATATGAGTATTAAGCTGTTATGAAGAGCAATCTAAAGACTTTTTGGAAAAATAATGGCAAAAAGAAATAAAGAAAAAATTATACGAAAATTTACGAGAGTTTTACCTGGAAACGGTCCACAACTTCTGCTCATAATGGCCTCAGTCTTTACCACTATACCATGATGGCAACGATGGAAACAGCTGACATATTGCAATAGTTCAATATTCTTTGTTTGCAGTTCTACTTGAGGTATGTAAATTTTTTGCATTTCACCCTGGACAAGACTTCTCTTCAGAGTTGTTCATCCTTGTTCATCTCTCGTCATCCTTGGTTAAATCGACTCAAAATTGTCCTAATATACACAAAAATATCTAAAAATGAATATTCAGATGTTAGGAGGTGCGATTTAGAAACTTTTTTGGAAAAATAATGGCAAAACGAAATAAAAAAAATTATAGGAAAAGTTACGAGAGTTTTACCTCGGAACGGTCCACAACTTTCGCTCATGATCGCCTCAGTCTTTACCACTATGCCACGATGGCAACGATGAAAACCGGAAGGCTAACAGATTACAAAACTTCAATATTCTATTTTGGGTTAACCTAGCTGCATGTATATGCAGATTTATTGGATTTCACCCTACATACGATTCTCTTCATCGCTCGACATCGTTGTGAACGCCCTCGTCATCGTTAGTTAAGTCGAATCAAAATTGTGCAGATCTACAAAATATTATCAAAATATGAGTATTTAGCTATTATGAAGAGCAATTTAAAGACTTTTGGGAAAAATAATGGCAAAAAGAAATAAAGAAAAAATTATACGAAAAGTTACGAGAGTTTTACCTGGGAACGGCCCACAACTTTCGCTTAGGATGGCCTCAGTCTTTACCACTATACCATGATGGCAACAATGGAAACCGGTAGGCTAACAGATTACAAAACTTAAATATTCTATTTTGGGTTAACCTAGCTGCATGTATATGCAGATTTATTGGATTTCACCCTACATACGATTCTCTTCATCGCTCTACATCGTTGTGAACGCCCTCGTCATCGTTATTTAAGTCGACTCAAAATTGTCCAAATCTACAAAATATTATCAAAATATGAGTATTAAGCTGTTATGAAGAGCAATTTAAAGACTTTTGGGAAAAACAATGGCAAAAAGAAATAAAGAAAAAATTATACGAAAATTTACGAGAGTTTTACCTGGAAACGGTCCACAACTTTCGCTCATGATGGCCTCAGTCTTTACCACTATACCATGATGGCAACGATGGAAACAGCTAACACATTGCAATAGTTCAATATTCTCTGTTTTCAGTTCTACTTGATGTATGTAGATTTTTTGCATTTCACCCTGGAAAAGAATTCTCTTCAGAGTTGTTCATCCTTGTTCATCTCTCGTCATCCTTGGTTAAATCGACTCAAAATTGTCCTAATATACAAAAAAATATCTAAAAATGAATATTCAGCCGTTAGGAGGTGCGATTTAGCCACTTTTTTGGAAAGTTAATGGCAAAAAGAAATAAAGAAAAATTATACGAAAAGATACCAGAGTTTTACCTGGGAACGGTCCACAACTTTCGCTTAGGATGGCCTCAGTCTTTACCACTATACCATGATGGCAACCATGGAAACCGGTAGGCTAACGGATTACAAAACTTCAATATTCTATTTTGGGTTAACCTAGCTGCATGTATATGCAGATTTATTGGATTTCACCCTACATACGATTCTCTTCATCGCTCTACATCGTTGTTAATGCCCTCGTCATCGTTGGTTCAGTCGACTCAAAATTGTCCAAATCTACAAAATATTATCGAAATATGAGTATTAAGCTGTTATGAAGAGCGATTTAAAACTTTTGGGAAGAATAATGGCAAAAAGAAATAAAGAAAAAATTATACGAAAAGTTACGAGAGTTTTACCTGGGAACGGTCCACAACTTTCGCCCATGCTGGTCTCAGTCTTTACCACTATACCATGATGGCAACGATGGAAACAACTAACATATTACAATTCTTCAATATTCTCTGTTTTGCGTTCTACTAGCTGTATGTAGATTTTTTATTTCACCCTAGATAAGACTCTCTTCATCGTTATGCATCGTTGGTTCATCCCTCGTCATCGTTGGCTAAATCGACTCAAATTGTCCAAATATACAAAATATTATCAAAAAATGACTATTAGGTTGTTATGAGGGGCGATTTGGAGTCTTTTGGGAAAAATAATGGCAAAAAGAAATAAAAAAAATATATACAAAAAATTACGAAAATTTTATCTGGGAGCGGTCCACAAATTCGCTCATGATGCCTTCATTGTTTACCACTATACCATCATGACAACGACGGTAGCATGTAACAAATTACAAGACTTCAACATTCTATATACCGCTTGTGCTAGCTGTATGTAGATTTTTTTATTTCACCCTAGATAAGACTCTCTTCATCGTTATGCATCGTTGGTTCATCCCTCGTCATCGTTGGCTAAATCGACTCAAATTGTCCAAATATACAAAATATTATCAAAAAATGACTATTAGGTTGTTATGAGGGGCGATTTGGAGTCTTTTGGGAAAAATAATGGCAAAAAGAAATAAAAAAAATATATACAAAAAATTACGAAAATTTTATCTGGGAGCGGTCCACAAATTCGCTCATGATGCCTTCATTGTTTACCACTATACCATCATGACAACGACGGTAGCATGTAACAAATTACAAGACTTCAACATTCTATATACCGCTTGTGCTAGCTGTATGTAGATTTTTTTATTTCACCCTAGATAAGACTCTCTTCATCGTTATGCATCGTTGGTTCATCCCTCGTCATCGTTGGCTAAATCGACTCAAATTGTCCAAATATACAAAATATTATCAAAAAATGACTATTAGGTTGTCATGAGGAGCGATTTGGAGACTTTTGGGAAAAATAATGGCAAAAAGAAATAAAAATATATATATACAAAAAGTTACGAAAATTTTACCTGGAAGCGATCCACAACTTTCGCTCATGATGCCCTCATTCTTTGGGATCATTTCAGACTATAGCGTGTACCGGTGTACGTGTGTAGGACGACTCATTTTATGCTTGTAGCCAAATGTTTCATCGTGAAAGGGTATTTTTTTGAGGAAGTATACATGACATTACTTGTAAATGACAAATATATATATGGGATTCTATTGTATATATATAAAATTATCGCCGAACACATGTAGACCCTGGGCTTAGACCTGCGTTTTCATAATCTATGCCTCGTAAGAGCAAGTCGCGCAATTGCTAGCATGTTAATAAAATAAATGTAGCTGACAGAAGCCGAACAGTTCATGGCATGTGCTCACATTGCGCATGTAGTATGGCTCCAAAAACCTTCTACCATGGACGAATATTGGTAGGTTTATGCTGTTCGTAGCTACTTCAGTGGATAACATAATGCGCTTAAAGGTGATCTACAGTCCGTATGTAAACAAAGCCTTTGTTTACATTTTTGTGTCCAAAATATTGAGCTTTATTCGACAACTATTTATATTTTCAAGCTTCTAGAGTATAATAAATAATCAAGAAACAACAATCAGGCTTTTCAAGAACTCAAAACATAGTTAAACTGTTTGTATCATAAAAAGTGGGCTCATTTGTGCACATGCGCAGATCGGACTGTAGATCACCTTTAAGTATATAAATAACGAAATGAAACGCACTCACCGGTTTAAAGTTGAACAGATGTGGTTAGAAAGTAGCCGTTTCCCAGGTTCTGAACGTCGGGACTTGGAAGCTTCTATATATCCGAGAAAAAGGTAGTAGCACGGGGATTCGTGTACGGAGAATTTTCCTTTTATGTTGTCTCGAAGACCGTTGAAACCAGAGTGAACTGAGATAAAATTTGGCTAGCTTTTGCTGATAACTGAAGAATGTCGGCTTAGCAAAATGGGATTATATTGGCAGTTTGGCATTGACGCTTGGCAGATATTGCCCGGAGAGCAAAGCGGTTGTTTTCTTTGCTTATCGTTTCCGTTTAGGTTACATAGTTTTCGGTATGGATGTTGCCTCTTATTAATCCTAATTTATTTTTTAAATAAATTGCTCCTTAGCACCTGAAATGTTGTTGGCAAATGCGATACAACCGCCCCCCCCCATGCTTTACCCCGGCCCAGAGAGGAGTTTCCTCATTTTATGCATGCTCATTGCTCAAATTAGTTTATATCCAAAACTTCACGTTGTTTGGACAGTTTGGTGGCGAGTTATAACACGTCGAATGTGGAGTTTTTTGTATAGATTTTGACAGGAATGAACACGAATCGTTTCAAAGCTTTATAATTCGCAACCAAACAACGGTACATTTCGCGTTTGATTTCAAACCAAATTGTAGTCCACTTCATACTATCATATGAACATCTGAACTACATCAACACAAAAACAAATACCTTGGAAGCAGACACACCAGACGTATTGGGCTATTACATTAACCCCCCCCCCCTGTCGAGGACCTCTGCTTTTGGGGATTTTTACCCCTCTGGAATGCAAAAAAATCTGTGTAATTGACCCCTCTGGAAGAGACTTGAACCCCCTCTGCCCTCTGGAAGTGCATTTTTACTTTTTAACCCCTCTGGAAAGAGCATTTTTCTTCCATTTTTCCCAATTACCCCTCTGGAAAAAATTACTAATTTTCCCCCTTGGAAAATGAGGTCCTCGACAGGGGGCACGGGTATTAAATGTAATAGCCCATTTGCAGCAATTTCCAAACAGATTTTATATCAAAGTTTGAACCACATGGAAGCGACAAGGCGTTGCAATTCAATTGCTATAAATACGAGTTCCTTCTTTTCAGACGATTCCCAGGTTGCTTGAAAGAGCTACGAACATACTGTTGCCCATTTTGCAAAGATTAGTTGTTATATTTGCATAAAATATATAAAAAAATGATTTAGGACGAAATTTTCTATTCAAAGTTCAATCTTTCCGCAATTCTAATTCCCGGATTTTCAAAACAATGAAAAGACAATGGAACATTCTGATCACTACAACATACAAGACTTTTATATTTTTACTTTACATAATTTAAAAACTGTTTCATAGCTAGTGTTCACGTTACACAGTTTCAGAGAGCCAAGTTAGTGGAATAAATTCATATTTGGTCCGTCGTTCTGAATTGTAACAGCGACTGAGTCAAAGCATTTGAGACGTGGAAGGCGACAGATGCATCGTCTTCATTCTGAACAAGTTTAGTCTAAAAAAATTGAAGTAAAGTTTTGAAGCGAGGATGAAGGTTTGCATGAGTGACTGGTACTGCAGTAAATACAAAATACACAAACTTACCAGATCACCAAGAGCAGCCGCTAGGTTGGCAGAAATACTTGACTAAAAAAACAGAACATAAAATTACAGTCAGGTCAACAATGTCTGTCTGGCTACAGTAGACACAAGATTCACTACGTAGAAAGATATAAAACTTCACAGAATACAAGAAAATAGTTTACTTTAGCTTCCAATCCACTGGATGGCTCATTTTGACTGGAGTATGATTGTCCATTGTTCGAGTATGACTGACTGGAGTATGAGTGACCGGAGTGAGCAGCTGTGGAGTAAGGTTGTCCACCAGCATAGTGAGATTGGCCGCTGTCATAGCTGAAACAAATAAACAAGGCAACTATTATTCATACTGGCCACAGTCCGAACAGTATCAGTTCTAAACAGTTTTCCCTAAAGATCCAGTAACGATCATCTCTTATAATGACATAAAATAAAACATACAATAACAAGCGTAAAAAGAACATGATCTTAGTTACAAAGCAATCATGAAAAAACTGACCTCTGTTGATAGTTTCTGCCATAGTCAGGATTTTCAAAATTTGCATTATATGCAGAGTTGTATGACAAGTTACTGCCGTACAAATTATTTGCATAAGAATCACTATATGTCGAGTAGTTATCATGTCCTGCTTGCGTGGAGTATTGTCCCATGTTGTACCCCCTTCCTCTGGAATTTGACATCCCTTTGTTACCACGTCCACCTCTTGTTGTACCTCGAGTACCACGGTTACCCCCTCTACCACGCTTGATTCCCCGACCTGAGAAAAGAACATATGAGGTTGATAACCAGACTAATATAGCTTGTTAATATAGCTTAAAGGGAAATGGCAATATATTTTTTTATTTTCTCATTTGAAAGAACTTTTGAAACTATTTAATAACTTCTTTTACCGATTCTTCATATCTTGCTTAGTTCTTGAAATATTTTCACTTCAAGTAATGAGATGTCAGCCATCTTGGATAAAATTTTGATCTCATTAACGGTAGTTTTGGTGACGTCACAACAGGGATTAACCATATAAAAGTATTCGTTACTGACCAAATTTTGATTGGTAGATGTTTTAAACGTTTCAAGTGATTTTGATATTTCCAAGAGCATACAGAGTATAATTTTGAGTGCAAAATGATTAGTGGTTGTCTAGATAAAAATATTGCATGATCCCTGTTGTGACGTAACATGCATATCCACAAAAATCCAAGATGGCGGACATTTGATTTCTTTCGATTAAAATATTTGTAGAAGTAAGCAAGATATGAAAAAACGGTGAAAAAGTTCTATATATGGTTTTAAATGTTCTTTCAAACGAGAAAATAAAAAAATATATTGCCATTTCCCTTTAAATGAACGTGCGTTTTAGTCTATTGAACATGGCGCAACGAATCTTCCGATCTGTATCTTTACCAAATTTTTAGTGAAGAAAGCCAATAAAATGCTGATTTCGAAAATCTTCATTTGATGGGTGTTCTGTTTAAACATGTCCAGTATTGGCTGACCAAAGAAATACATAAGTATCCCATAAAAAAATCAAAATATATTTATAGTTTACCTCAACGTTTGTCTACATATATCGATTTGAATCTTCATAGGTATGGTAAAAAAAACGTGTGCGGAAAATTTCTCTTCTTCAATGGTTTTTCTGATATGACGTTTTCTTTGACAACTTCGTGAATTATCACGTGACAAATCCAAGAATCAGGGCATATCAGAAAAACCACTAAAGAAGAGAAATTTTCCGCACACGTTTTTTTTACCATGCCTATGAAGATTTGAATTGCGATATCTAGACAACCGTTGAGGTAAACTATAAACATATTTTGATTTTTTTTATGAATGTACCTACATATTTACTCAGTCAGCCAATACTGAAAATGTTTAAACAGAACACCCATCAAATAAAAATTGTCGAAATCAGCATTTTCCTGGCTTTCTTCACTGAAAATTTGGTAAAGTTACACCTAAAAGTCGTTGAGCAATGTCCAATAGACTAAAACGCACGTTCATCGTGTGAAGTAACCTTAACTAACTGAAGCTTGTTGTCATCAAATTGTTAACAACTTGTTATGTGTGACAGCCTTTGCTGGAACAACTTGTTGCAAGTCTGCTGGCCTCACCAACCTTGTAACAAGGTGATAACAACTTGTTCCAGACTTGTCAACAAATGGAAACAAGCAATGAGAGCATATCTTGTTGACAAATTGTGAGATTTTTACAATTGTATACATTATCAAGCACATGATAGGTAATGATGGGGAGAACTTGATATGCTAAACACACTGTTTGATCTTCTTTGCAACACTAAATGAAAAGCTTGATGTTTGACAAACCTGCCGGAACTGTCTTTGGAAAGGTGGATTTAATTTGTTGCCTGCCTTCGTCCACCTCAAGTTTTGTCGCTTCTCTCAACAAGATTGGAGTGACCTCAGAACGTTTCTTACTGTTTGGATCTAGGTCTTTTACAACCTCAGGACGCTTGGCTTTCTGTATGAATAGAAATGGTCTCAGAGAGCGACTGTAAGAACTATCCTTAGAGAACAAAATTTGTCGCAAGATTTGCAACAACAACTTACCAACACATTCAATCGATGTTTCTGGCCAACCAAGTGAGGAAACTTAAGATTATCATCAAATTTCACATCACAGATAGAACAATGATACCACCGAATTTTACCATTTGGTTGTGTCTCTGTTACATATTCCAAACCTGTGTTGGTTAAAAAATATCACAGGTTATATTACAAAATAGGATTTCATTCTAACATTTTTCACTCTGTGATTTTAGTGTGCAAACAAAAAAAAAATTGTTCAGGAAATTAAAATGTTTGCCTAATGCAAGACATCATACTCATCAAAGGAGTCGAGAGCACTGGCACTCAATGTGTTAAAAGTTACTGTACCTATCAGTGGCTGTGGATAGGTGGAAAAGTCGTTTTCTTGAGGTGCTTGGATATTCCTTGATTGTTGTTTGTTGTTTGGTCTGAGGTCATAAGGTTTCTTGTTGTGTATGTTACCAAACTGGTTATTTCGAATTGGTCCACCTAATAAACACAATTTGGTACAATGGTGATGCATGCATAAGTGAAGAGCAGGGACATATTAAGAGAGGATGTGAAGGGCGGGGGGAGGGGGAAGCCTTCAAAATCTGGTTTTAGCAGATTCAAGTTGGGCTAGAAAACTTGAACATAAATGACAACAAGTCTGACATCCATGTTGACAGAAACATTGCTTGCTTTAAAGTTCCCTATTACATAATGAATGACCCCAACTGGTTTACGAGACATGATTAGGACGTACCTGCATTCTTTCTCTTCCCATACATTTGTTCTTGCTGTTCTTCCTTGGTCTAGGAAACAACATAATAAAGTCAATAATACCCTTACAAAAAAGTCAATAGGCCTAGCATATAGGCCAACCAATAGGAAACCTACAGTATAGGTTTTTATAGGCAATTGGAACATTTTCTATGGGTGACCTATAAGGATTCCTATAAGCCTATAAAGCTCTATGCCATAGGTGCCTAAAGGCTTCTGGAACATTTCCAATAGGCATCTATGGACTTTTTACACACAAAATGTTAATAAAACATTAGTTAGATTTATACCCTTCGATGTCTGCTTCCCATTAAGTGTGCATTCCAAGGTATATAGCCACAGCAGGTGACGTCACAAACCTAAACAATTATAACACTTTATTTATTGACAAAACAATGTCATGTTAAGAGTCAATGTCAATACGTCTTTTTATTCATTAACCCATTAAGCTGCAGAGCTTCCCCATTGACGAGTAATGGCGCCTGGCGTTTATAGACAAATAAAATAAATGAGTAGGCCACACTGGGACACATTGCGGCTTGATGCGTTAACTAGAGACATTGTCAGATTTTTTGGTTAAACAGAATCAAAAACGTTTATAATCAAATTCTTCATTGCGCAAATATTGTACCTCACAAGTGATGTTGGTAAGAATTGGATCAACTGCAACACGGACTTTCATTGCTTCAGCAACCTTCTTCACATGGGATGGTTTCAGAACATGTACAGCAAACATCTACAATAATACGATGCATTTAGCACAACAATTTTCAAAACATACATTCTGAAAATGTACCATATTTTTACTATTCACATCAATATAATGTGCACCGACCTTCCCTGTTGACCTTAATTCAGCAACTAAACAACTGGCAGCCGGTCACAGTCAAATACTAAATGGCCAGCAATAGTGAGTTTTGTTAAATATTAAAATGTTTGTTTGCGCTAGCTTTTACCGAGCTTGCCATTAGCGTATATGGTACGCCAGATTGTAAAGTTTGGAAACTGCGCGCGGAAGATTTCGAAAATTTAATAGTAAATATATAGAAAGCATAAAAAATGCGCGCGGAAGATCTTCCGCGCGCGGTGGAGAAAATGCAGTCTGGATGGTACGTAAAGGTGCTGCATGCGGAAAGTGAAATGCAGTTCAGACGTCCAGTTCGGATTGTGTTTAATCAGACTTTCTTTTTCCTTAAAATTTTTGGACAGCTATTAATTATAGGTAATGATAATATACTGCCATTCTAATGAATTTCCAAACTCTCTTTTCTATTATAAACTATGAATTAACAGAGATACATGAGTTAGTGTAGAAAGTCAATGTAAAAAGGTTGATACCGGCCAATCTGGAGCTTGATAGTTGCAATGTTTACAACATCTCATTTCTTCATCTGTTGCAGCTTCTTCAGCTTCATCCATAGCAAGAGAAGGAACATCATCATTTGAAATGTCATTCTCCGACGTATTTACGCTTTCTGCTTCCATATTTTCTCCCAAACAGAACTGTTTAATACTTACTGACGCTTGGATAATGATGAAAGTTCAATAATTCCGCTTTAAAACATTTAAAAAGAATTAAAAGATGAAAATATCGAGGAAAATATTAAAATGTCTGCTTTGCTTTTTCTATTCCTAACATTTAATGCTTCCGCTTGCCTGAATCCAAATTTCATTGCTGGAAAATTTCCTTTGGAAAATTTCCTTTGATGATCCTCACTGGACCCCTGGATCCAGGGACCGCGTAGCCTGTTTTGAGGTGTGTGTGTGTGTGTGTGGGGGGGGGCAGGATAGTACGGGAGCTATTCCACGCAAGCAGGCTGAATTTTATCCGGTAATTTTTTATTATCCACCAAAAAAGTGGGGGGGGGGGCATGGCCCCCGGCCCCCCTGTTCCGCGCTCCCTGCGATCTAATCATTCTCATGACAAAGATATAAATAAAGCTAGTTTAGTTTAGGTCTTGTCAGTTTTATTTTTGTCTTTAGTTTAAATAACTAGGTCTACAATTTAAGGTAGAATATTTTATATTTGCATACAGTATGTACAGCTTATACTTATACAAGAACAATTAAAATTTGTAGTGATTGTCCGAGCGTCTAAATTATGCAGAGTCCATGAGCTCCAGCAAATCGTCGCCTTTGCTACCTAAAAGAGAAAGAACAGAATTGATGGTATGGTGTTTCTACGTCTGTGAGACAACAATACTCTGATTAGAAACAAGCTTTCCTTGGTAGACCTTGTTAGGGGTGCAAGAACGTACAGGCCGAAACTTAGAACGCGATTCGACAACGCAGCGCGATTTTTCGATTTTCACTGACCGATAACTTTGATCCTGGTTGAAGTTTTCCAAATATTTAGAAGCGCTATAACATTTTGAGTTATTGGATCTAAATACCTTTCAAAATTTCTCTTCATTGGCTGTTTTCTTAACTTTCAAAACCTGAAAAATCGCGCAGCATTGTCAAACCGCGCGTCCGGTGTTCTTCTGTAGTAACATTAGACCAGTAGGTCCTTACTGAACCTCTATGCAATAAGAGATGGGCCTTACTGAACCTCTATGTAATAAGAGATGGGCCTTACTGAACCTCTATGCAATAAGAGATGGGCCTTACTGAACCTCTATGTAATAAGAGATGGGCCTTACTGAACCTCTATGTAATAAGAGATGGGCCTTACTGAACCTCTATGCAATAAGAGAGTCTGTTGATCCTTACTGAACCTCCAGACAATAAGAGTCTGTTGATCCTTACTGAACCTCCAGACAATAAGAGATGGTCCTTACTGAACCTCCAGACAATAAGAGATGGTCCTTACTGAACCTCCAGACAATAAGAGATGATCCTTACTGAACCTCTATGCAATAAGAGAGTCTGTTGATCCTTACTGAACCTCTAGGCAATAAGAGAGTCTGTTGATCCTTACTGAACCTCCAGACAATAAGAGATGGTCCTTACTGAACCTCTATGCAATAAGAGAGTCTGTTGATCCTTACTGAACCTCCAGACAATAAGAGATGGGCCTTACTGAACCTCTATGCAATAAGAGTCTGGAAGCAATAACAGTCCATATGTGCAGCAATTTCTCTTACAGTATTAACCATTTTTGTTTGAGAAGATTTTTCTTTGTGTGTTAAATGTCACGCTAGGAAGTAAAAATACGAATATTGAAAACGTTAATAAATCCTACCACTGCTTGTGGATCCATCAATAGAGAACTCGTCCATTAGCTTCGTAAGTTCGTTACGTTGACCAGCCTAGAAAAACAATACCTATAGATATCAGCATTGGTTAAGTAATGAAAAATGAGCGATTCAAAGAAGTGTATTACTTTCGTGGCATCGACAGTGATGACTTTTCCTGAATGTTGCTTGACACGACGAACTTCAGCTTTCCTACATAACAAACACAAGAGGAATTTTTAAGACGTTATCTTGCCAGTCATGTTCTTATGTATTGGTGTGAAATGACCTTTGTTGTTTGTCTGTTCGAAAGAATTTGATGAACATTTGTGTAAGGCATACAATTTGGTTAAAAGTCAAGATACAGTAAAGGTGTATTATGCAGATGAATATTAAAAGAACACGTCAAGGTACGCAGTCAATTTCTTAGTACGCCAGCCTCTTATGAAGGGACAGGCCTGTTCCGTCAACTTACTGCTCTTCTTCGTCAGTGCTGAAAAGATTGAGTCGGAATGTGTTGCCTGGAAACAAAAACATCAAGTTGTAGTTTTAAACGGACAGGGTGAACAATTTCGCTCTCGAACTAGGTGAATATAATGCAGAACTCGATGTAGTTGCTTCGATATCTGAAAATATCTTATGAGACACTCGTTGCGCCAGGGAACGCCTGATAATTCTTGCACCTCCCCTGAGTTCTCTCAAAAGTCATACACCTCCCCTTGAAAAAGTTTCAATAATAGATCAAAGTAAAAATTTGACATTTTTTGGCTTAGGGTCTACACTTCGTAAGACGTTTTTATGTAAAAATTGAAACAGTGTTAGCCATTCGGCTCTGTGTCAAGTACCCTTTTAATGTTTTGAAAGAAACTTAATTTGTAGTAATTGTAATGAAGGGCAAAATTGGGTGAGTTGTACAGTCATAATTCATTAAGACACTGATACATATGCTACATGTATACGTGATGTCGTTAACTTTGGCCCATTCTAAGCCCTAACTTTCCATGGGGGTGGTGAGCTAGACTGCTACACCTCTCCTAAATGTTCCCCGATTTCCACCAAAATCCGGCCTTGAGAGACAAGAAACGTATTTTCAATGCAATCATCGTCGTTCAACGGCATTCGTACCTTTACTTGGGTTATCACTGCCTCCCATTAAGTGAGCGAGAAGATTTAGTTCAGCTTTGGCGATAGGATTGGGATTCTCTGTTGATTCCTTGAGGGTTGAAAGATGCATACATGTAGTAAGATTGTGTAGTAAAAAGATAAAGATTTGTTCCAGTGATACTCACAGCTTCAGTAAGCGTAGTCATCGACCCACTTCTGCTGGTTTCTTGAGCGGATATTTTAGAAGGAGATGTCTCAACGGGTCTGGCGGCTGTGTACCTGAGCGGAATACATATAGTGTTAGTTGTTATGCTTGGAGGTACATAATACATCTGTCTTTCAACTCCGTGACCAGGCTTGGACAGTTGTTTCATTTGAAAAGGCAGTTCTGCTATTTGAAAAGGGAGTTCTGCTATTTGAAAAGGGAGTTCTGCTATTTGAAAAGGGAGTTCTGCTATTTGAAAAGGGAGTTTTGCCATTTGAAAAGGGAGTTCTGCTATTTGAAAAGGGAGTTCTGCTATTTGAAAAGGGAGTTCTGCTATTTGAAAAAGGAGTTCTGCTATTTGAAAAGGGAGTTCTGCTATTTGAGAAGGGAGTTTTGCCATTTGAAAAGGGAGTTTTGCCATTTGAGAAGGGAGTTTTGCCATCTGAAAAGGGAGTTTTGCCATTTGAGAAGGGAGTTTTGCCATCTGAAAAAAAGAGGTGCAGTGAGGTTAATTATAACATAGTGCCAATATCACAAGTTGTTGTAAAAACTTACATGTTCATTCCTAGAGTGATGACTCTATCACCAAACAGTTCAAAAGATCCTTGCTTGTCAGATAAATGATGTTTACATCCGCTATCAAACTCATTCGTCTTAAACACTTTACCATTTTCATCGTAATATCTAGAGGAAGGAAGTTCATTATCATGCATCAAAACTTAGTCCTGTGTTGGACGAACTCAAACTGTAGATGAACGATTGGCTTTTTATTATGTGTCATTAACTGAAAAGCAAAATTTCAGACTAAATTTTCCTGGACCCATAAAATAATTAAGACACTGTAAAGAGGTCTCGTCCACGCGTACATAGACATCTCGCAGCTTGTCAACAAGATATGTTCGCACTGCTTGTTCCCAGTTGTTGACAAATCTGGTACAAGTTGTTATCATCTTGTAACAAGGTTGATGAGGCCAACAGACTCGCAACAAGTTGTTCCAACAAGTCTGATATCGTCTGCACGTAACAAGTTGTTAACAAGTTGATGACAACAAGCTCGTAGCAACTTGTTACGAACAGCCTGTATTAGTCTTGTTGGAACAACTTGTAGCAAGTCTGTTACCGTCATCAACCTTGTAACAAGATGATAACAACTTGTTCCAGACTTGTCACAACAACTGCAAACAAATAGTGCGAGCACATCTTGTTGACAAACTGTGAGCATGATCCTATTTTAGCATTAGTGTGCATTTGGGAGTAAATTTGTAGTTTAGCAGCTGGTGACTAACTCTGACATGAATGCATTGCATCATAAAACATACAATGTCTCTCTTACCTAATTGTTCCTGGAACTTCTGAAGTGAATGGAACAGCCCCATCAGTGGCCAATACAAATTTGCCGTTTGTGTTTTGAACTCTGTCTTTCAAAAATATTGAGACCTACGTGCAAGGTTCAAAATTGTGCATTATGCATACATTGCATAGATTTGAGAAAACATTTGAATATTGACTATTTTTCATATTTCAATGGTCAGTTATAACAGGGTTTGGAGGCAAATCTTATCCACATTACATGATAAAAAAACACTGCACAATATTACTCCATGGATGGCATTTAAGTTGCTGCGAATCGGGTGGATATAAAATGGAAAAGGCGATCTGTTACTACAGACTTACCCGGATATGAAGGTCTTGCAAGAATGCAAGCAGTGACTGCCGGATAAGTTGAAATTGGCCTAAGCTCAGAGAGGCATAGTTCTAGAAAAAATATGATTTTAATTAGATGGGCCTGTAGATTGTAAGCACTATCCCCTTGACAAGTTAAATCATTTGGTACTGGGGCACAATGTAACTCAATGGGTTGATCAAGACACATACATGAGTAGATAGTCTGATTAAACCAATGAGTGCCAGAACTCATCCCATTGATGAATAAATTTAAATAATCTGTCATTACATTGCACCATTATTATTTACTCTGTCTAACACCAGATGATTTTACTTGTCAAGGGGAGAGCACTAGCTGGTGCTCAATGGATACACAAAGCCAGGTAATCTAATTAATGCCACCACTTTCCCCTTAACAAATAAAATCATCTGGTAAAAGTACTGTAAAGTACCATGTACCCATGCTAGTGGGTTGATGTTATAGATGATTCCCATGCAGCACAGTACCTGGTAAAGTAATTTATAAACATTATGCACTAGTTCCATCACATTATCATTGCCTTCAACAAACTTTCTCACAGCATCCATGTGATTCAATGTAATGAGGAGGATATCTCGAGGACTCATGCTCAATAAAACCTACGAGAGAAATGTTTAGCATCATTAGCTTTAATAGGTTAGAAAGGTACAGCTAGGGTATATATATCTCTCCTCTGTGACAAAAGCACACATGCTTAGCTTTGGTGTATTTTAGGCGTCATTTGACAATGAGTAGTTTCAAGTGAATTGCGCAAAATCGTGACGTGTATGTGATACCTGATATTTCAATGCCATAGTCATAAGATCATATAACTACAAAAAATAATCATTACAATAATTAGTCACAAATTAAGAAACCCATAGCATGAAATTGCATGCCTGTATGTATGGCAAATAAATTAGTCATAATGCAATCATACCTTGTCCATACTGGCTGAGTTAAGTCTCATGATGGAAGCATGCGCAAGTCTATCAAACACAGTTCTCATTGCTTTCTTGGAATACGCATCTTGGGGCTTGAATAATTCTTCCATAAATCTTTTATTAAACATACTGCCAATTATATCGTGTAGAACTAATAAAAATAAACAATTTGGTACAAAAATTACCAGTAAGTAAAAGCTTGAGAAAACATCACCACCCTGAGGAAATTGGAACCCCTGCCCCCTTTGAACATCATAGTACGGGAGTCTGCGTCTTTTCTGGAACGAGTTTTTGGCATTTTCTATATATTGACCAGGAAATTTTCAATTTCTAATCTTTCCAAACAGTGGAACCAAAACATCCTAGGCATTCATATAAACACAAAGTAATTTTACTATAGAAAAAAACTATGTGGTGAGGTCTTGCCAAGCCAGGTCACAGAA
The DNA here is from genome assembly GCA_902702795.2 of Paramuricea clavata. NCBI lineage: Eukaryota > Metazoa > Cnidaria > Anthozoa > Malacalcyonacea > Plexauridae > Paramuricea > Paramuricea clavata. The sequence continues at coordinate 56,054 of CACRXK020000303.1, forward strand.
TACAGACACACAGAAGGTTGACTCAGTCAAAAAAGCATAACCAATGACACGCCACAATTCGTCATCACAATGCTGACGCCATGGGCACAGATGATAGATAATACCAGATGTATCACTCTATACCTATAACTACAATTTTCGTGTACGCGATTTTTGCGAAGCTATCATGCCAGATGACGCATGCAACACTAATTACTGCCAAAATGGTGCTTACTGCCAAAATATGTGATTGCTCACGTTTCATGGCGTGGATTACACTTACTGCCAAAATGGCTGCCAATGCGTGCTCATAATTTTGGCTGAGTGAGACATCTGGTATTATCTATCATCTGTGCCATGGGCTAGTGTGCTTATGAGAGGCATTCCCCCAGGACATCTGCCATTTTCAATATTATCAGGGGGTGAATGCCTCTCACAAACACTCTGGCTATAGGACCATGGGTCAACAATTTGACGACGAATTACGGTTATACCAAAATTATAGGAAAACCAAGAAGTCTGACTTGTGTATAGTCTCTATACCATGGCCAGGTGTTACAATTACAGCTTTGTCTTGTTGTCTAAACAACCCAGCAACCTCAAACCAAAACAAACTATTCTCATTTATAAAATAAACTCAACTGATGCTTTCACAAACATTTAAACAATAATCCAGCATTATTTATTACAAGATTAAGCAAAATACATAAAATGACAGATTAAAAATGACTGATAAAATTTATACACAAACGGGACATTGAAATATTGCTGCATGATATTTGCAAGATTTCTGCAGGTTTTTGAGACGATATTTATTAAAATACACCTATGAAGGCAATTTCTTTTATATTTTCTTACCTTTTTGTGCTTTTACTTGTGGAATAGACTGTGCTCGAAGCCTCTGGTCTAGAATATACAGCATTTCACCTCCGAGGTTCAAGAATAATATTGGCAGAGTCCTTGTTGACATTTTGATGCAGCTCAAATAAATATAATTTATGTCCAAACGGGGGCAGCTTTTAACCAAATAATGAGGTATAAATGATGAATTACAATTCCCACAGAAAAAACAACAGTTCCTTGTGGTTGACAAGTGTTTAAATCATGATTTTTGAACAGAATTTGCAGACAGGACGCCAGACATGAAGCTTCTTGCAAATACCAGCAGGTGTCTTGTTAAGGTGGCTCTGTCGTGCTAATTTCAAGTTTTGCTGAAGTCATCAAATTATTCAAATACACTTGACCCACAATATTATCATGAAAAAAAGAAAGACAACTAGAAGTTATTTTCACACAAAACTATTTACAGAGAACTAAACTTCACCTTGTTTAGTGCTAACGTCTTTATATATACTAATAGGCATATAGGCATGCAATATTTTCAGACTATTTGACCCCTCTGATCTCGAAATTAAAACTGGATACTATATATGGCGGCCATTTTAAATAATGAATTTAGTTTTATCAGAAACAAAACATAATGATAAGTAAATGACACTATTTTTCCCCTTAAAATTGCTCTTTTCTCGAGCGCAAAGATATAAGGTAGGTATAAATTCAAGTATAAAATATTTTGTACCAATGACAAACAAGTCAAAACAATATGAACTTCAGCAAGTAGATTGTCAAAACAATGAAAAAACAAATTATATTAAAATCGAGTATACACATAATATTTGTGTTCATATATGCGAAATTTGTGGTCTAAGCATCAACTGGTTTGATCTGAATAATTATGCATAGTGTGTTTTTTTGTAGATATTTTCTTACAAAGCAATTTTACTGCAGTCAGCAACATGCTCAGAGTACAGTACTACACCCTCTAGGAAACCTTTCATCAACCCAGATAGACCACATGACCAGACTCACCTGTATACGTCCGAACCTCCATTACAAGTTCAACTGTCCTACGAACGTGATGAGAAGCATGGGCGTGTCTACCACGGCAACTTTCCCAGCGTGACGACAATTCTGGACGCTACAAGACCAACGAACGAGCACTATGCTTTACTCAACTGGAGGCGGGGTCAGATCAAGGAACTGGGGGAGGGGGGCTACAATGATAAAGTGACAATGATTAAGAATAGAGGGACAACTTTTCACCAGGTAATATGGTACTTAGAGCAAGGATATTGGTTCTACCCCCCCCCCCCAACACTCATCGACTCATTCCTGGATGTTATTAACCCACAATGCACCCAAACAATTTTACTAGCAAAAGGAATTTGCCCTGCTTACCTTTAGAATATAAGAGAACAGTAATTAAGCCTTCTTCACTAATAAGCCTCCTTCTCTAAACATAGAAATTTGTCTGCCCCTCCCTGTTTATTTACTACACTGTGTTTTGGCTAAATCAATAAGCCTTCCCCCCCCCCCCCATCTCTCTCTACTACGGTCCCATCCTCATTGGGTTGAGGAGTTCCATGAGAGCTGAAGAGAGTTGAGTGGATATTATCATCAACTTTCATCAAAATTTGACAGTTTCCCAGTCTTCAGTGAATTTCCTGCTACAAGAATGGCAACAGTTTTGAAGTTGCAACACACAAATGCAGAGTAGTTTATAACTAACGTTCCTTTCTCAAATTCCAAGAGCTAACAAGTCTCTGGCATTAGACAGAGTAAAACAAATTAGGGCACAATGGCAGCTAAATAATGTACAGTAATCCTGCAATTCCAGGCTATCAACGAATACCTCCTAACAGGTTCTCAACCAACACTCCAGGAATCAAATCTCGGCCATTGGGAAAGTGTCCAAGATGTTATATCAAATATTGACCATGTTATTGCCCTGGAGAGCGTAGTTCTTCACCCACAGTTACAGTATGCAGGGACATTAGATAGTATTATTTCATACCAAGGACAACTGTGTTTGATTGATTGGAAAACATCGCAAAAAAAACGGATTGAACTTAAAGATTGCTTTTCCTACCCTCATCAGATTGTCGCGTACTCTGGTGCTGTTAATTATGATCAGAACTACAACCCTATACAGGTATAAACACGGTTGTCTATTGTCTATTGTTATTAGGTATCTGCGCACATGGTATGTTGTCTGGAGGTTTTGTAAAATTGAAATTTCTACAAAAATCCTAATCCATTATTGAAAGCACTGCTCACAGAGTGTTCAACATGTCATAATCTATTTTCCCCATAGATAAACCATGGGTTGCTGGTTCTAGTTTACCAAGACGGATCCCCGGCTGACACAATATGGCTGCCACCAGACACTTGTGAATATTACTGGACTGAATGGTTACATCGTCTTCAACTCTATAATCAAACTAACACTTCGTGTTATTCAAACCAAGGCACCAGAATGCAAGATCTTGCTCAGTATGTGAATGGCATCCCAGGTGGAAAACCATTACTACAGCAAGATAGTGCAGAGTCTGTGAAATGTGCTGAAAATAGTGGGGAAATATGCACTGATATTGCCCAATGGTCTGAGAGCATTGTCGAAATGGATCCTTCAACTTTTGAATTTGAAGACAACTATTAAATAAAGCTTTGAAGGAATTCATGTGATGAATGTATGAAGTTTGTTTTAATTTTGAGAAAGCTTGGGATTGACAGTTAGCTGGTAACTCCTGACGAAGGGCCATCGCTTGAAAGTTGCATCCCAAAGCTTCCTTGTTATTGCCACTGGCTCTACACTACCACAGACCCATTATTTTTATTTTTTCCAAAATTTCATTCGATATAATTTGTACAGCGAATCACTCATGTCACATACTTAGACAAAGTTAAATAATTATTTTTCAATTTTTTCTCAATATCCTATCAATATTGCCATTTATATGTAAAAAATATACAATACTATTTAAAATATCTTGTATTCCAAGGGAACATGCCAGAATATAAATGATTTTGCCTGGATTGCTCATCGACACTTAATTGACAAGATGCCCACTTATCTCATAATACAGCAAAATTTGTGGGCAATTTCAAATACGTCAGTAGCTTCAAACAGGTCTATTTTTCAACTCAGTTAATTCAAGACAAATTACATTCTGGCATGTTCCCTTGGTAAATTTGTTGAAACGACTATCTACATACAGTTCCTCTTGTTGAAAAATTATCAAAGGCTTTGAAACTTTCCAAAAATGTACAAATACCTTAGGGCTTATACATATGTTTTGATTCCTGAAAAACACCATAGTATTTTCGAAAAACCAAAACATACATATGTTGCCATGGAAACATTGAAAGAAAATATTACCTAGGGCTTGCATATATGATTGTTTTGGTAGTGTGTCACTGATGAACAGCGCTAATTGAAGCGATTCAAAATTTGTTTGGTGGGAAATGTTAATTTATTTAGCAAATCTTTTGATCTGTAAGCTTGGACCTTCAGCAGTTCTGGTAATGGCCAGATTTAAGTCTGGTTTTTACACTATCAAAGTTTCCATGATCACAGTAGAAATTTTGCACAGGTAAACTCTAAGTTCTGAAGGATTTGTATGAAATATTTGAGGGGACTGATTTGCCGTCAGTTTCTGCAAACATTTTTTACAAATTCTTCAAAACTTTATCTATGCAGAATTGTGATCACTTTGATAGACGTACACCACCAGGCTTTATACTAGAAACAGAAATTAGCCATGTTTAATATCAGACCAACTACCTTCTCTTTGCCCAAGTTTGTCCAGACTGTTTCTGGCATATGACCATTATTAGCTGTGATGAAAATACATGTACGGATCAAAAGCATGCAATAATAACTAATCCTGGTACAAAACAATTATTTCCTTGTGATGCAACATACGCAGAACTTATTAAAATCTTATATACAATACCAAATGCAAAGTTGGCACAAAATTCCCCAGAGTAAAAATATTATTGGTGACGACTACTGCTGCATATTTCACAAACTGTTAAACTTTCATGGTTGAGAAACGTACATCTGGAACAACTCCATTGCGTCTCTAAACAAAACATTTTTACATATTATTTAGCAAATTCTATTTATTCTGGATAGCTTTAATAATTCTAAAGTGTTTTTATCACAAGATAATTTTGCCTTTGTATGTAAACACTAGACACTAAGACAGTAGTGTCAAAACATGAATCTTGCTATACATACCGTCGTCATCATAATTCGCAGGAGGTATTGGATCAGGATTGGTAGGATTAATAAAATCCCAACCTGGCAGAGTTGTATCATGGGATGGTTTGATTTGATCTACAATATTCAAGATTACAGACTTTAATAATTGAACCACCTTTTGTAGCTGCAAATCTCAGTTATTTATGCAATATATATGTAGCTCAGTTATAGTCTTTAGGAGGCAGTATGCTTGTGACATTGAAATTTTATTTGAAAACATGGTCGGATTTGGAGGCAAGGTGCGCAAGTTGTTTTGCATCTTCCCAGAGATATTCTGCACCTCCCCTGAAAAGCCATGCACTTCCCCTTGGGAAAATGATAGTAAGATCAAAGTGAAATTATTATATATACTTACAATGGACGTTATCTTTGTTGACGTGTAGCAGATGATCTTGAATATCATGTTCTGACAAAGGACGCGACAATGGTGGCGGGGGAACTCGACCTACATCAGGAAAATCTAACATTTAGTAATATACACATTGTGATAATGCTCTTCTCATGATCTGTACATAAAGAACCTTCTTAGGCGAGATCTTGCTATTTAGTGATTTACAGATTGTGCCACAATCAAAAATTATAAAAATATAATAAAATCTCTATTTTGAGAGGGTAGTTATGCACCATTTACAACGTAAGCAGCTGTGTTGTATCGGATATACACTACAAACTCGAGCCAAAATTAGAGCAATTAAATTGCTACAGTAGTGCTGGAATAATTTACCTTTCTCGGGGCGTAGGCAGGGCACACTATTTGATCTGTCAATTGTTTCTGTAAAAATATATGAATTGCATCGTTACTACTAAAGACGGGCTGTTCTGGTTAAAACCGGTCGTCTAACTGTTAAGTACAGATGGGTATATGCAGGGCACAGTCTGAAATTTAAAACATTTTTCAGCATCCAACAGAAATGCCAGGATTCAAAATATTCCACTTGGCATTTCCCTATGAAACATTGTGCATTTTTTTTATACAGACGCTCACAAATTTTCAACAAACAATTGACATAGGTTTGGCAAAAACAAGCTTTGGCAAATGATTACAGCAACACATATGCTAGTATTTGACATTTTGTTGCATCCAGTCCAGAAACAGTTTAATTGGCATAAAAATATTGGTATCTGTGGATATGCAGATGCTGCAAATTGCAGTCAATACAACTTACCCCTGCCATGTCTCGGACTAGAGGGCAGTCGTTGAGTATCATGTATACGGGGATCAGCTGGCGGCAGAAATGCTGGAAATTTAAAATTAAATCATCATACAAGACGTAATTCTTGGCTTTTCAAATCTTTCAGAGATTTTGCATGAGGCTATAATGTTGTACGAAGAGAGAAATGGCCCACATTTAAGCAGCAAAGGTGTGCAAAAGGTACAACTGACTGATGAAAACGAATATTATAAATAACGAATTATATTCGTCTGACACTCAGGCTAGATGAAAATGGAATCCAGATTATTTACAGATTCAAGTGTTATTTTGCTCATATGTTTCAGTGTTTCGTCCATGGAAAGTCAATGAAACCATTTTCAAATTACTTTTTATCAAGTTGTAACAAGTTTTAAATTAATCAACAATATTTAATCACCAAGGTTGTACCACATAACACGTTTGCATCCCTCCTGCCAAATAAATGTGGAACCCTAAATCAAAGGATAGCACAACAATTCACTAACCACTTTATTAAAAACAAAATATGTACCTTGTCCATTTTCCAGTCTGTCAATATTCTTTGATATTTCATCTATCGTTCGCTTTAACTTTTCATTCTCTTCTGAAAGTCTTGCCAATTGCTCATCCTGGGAAAACAAACAAAATATTGATCAGTTCTAAACTGTTTATTAAAGGTTTGATTTATATAACTCTCTCTGTTCTAAACTGTTGTTCCTGGAGGTCCAGTAAGGATAATGTCTTATTGATCCAGTGTTACTACAGGAGGAATTAAACCTAAACTAAACTAATTTTATTTATATTATGGATAGTTCTATCAGGTCTAAACACCCAAATCATCTTTTACCGTTGGATTAGGTTCTACAATATATTTCATATCATAAAGTGCTCCATCTCGCTCAGTAATATCCTTGATAACAATATCTAATCTTTCTTTTTCAATTGAATACTCCTGTAAAAATAAACCAATTCTTAGTTGTTTGTACTTGTTTTGTGTCGCTTAATTTGAGGAAGAACGGAGATCGCTAGAAAAGAAAATTTTACCTTTTGAAGTTTCTGAAATCTTTTCTGTTGATGAGAAAAACAAGCTAAAACAAAAGAGTGAGAAAGTCATTACTGCATCAGTACAAGATGTAAATAGCCCATGATATTTGACACAATTTGTTAGCGAGTGCACAGACCCTTGTCTCCACAACTGCACACAGGTTGTGATGCATTGCACTGGTACAATTAATCTCACACACAATCAACTCTTACAAGTTAAAACTTTGAAACACTGTATAACAAACCTCGTAGATAATCATCATTTGCGACAGGTTGTCTATTCACTACTCCCAGAGCTCCTAACGCTTTCTGCAGTTCCTCAGGGCTTCCACCCGACCTATTCAACCTTCGTAAAATTTCAGGGCTATTCATGCCAGGACTAGTAGATATATACAAGGGTTCTAAATTTTGCCGGCTGGAATTTCCCGCTGGATTCGTTTGAAACCTGGTGTCAAATTGTCCGGAGTGTACACCCATTCGATTTGGAGAGATATTCAAATGTCTGCGTTCATCAGTCATCAACGTAGCGGCCTCCTGTCGGTTAGCAGGACTGGTTGAACACAGAGGTCTGACGTTAGAGCTTGTTGGCATGTTTGGAGTAGAAATCATTGGTAATGGAATGTTTCCTAGATCAAACGCAGGAGTAAGAATGATATTTTAGGAACTATTGTATGACGGTAATCATTATAAATTCATTCTAAATATATAAAACGTGATACCTGGTAACGTGTGGTATCTCGGGTCAAATAGACCAGCGACAGGATAAGACGTCGAGTACCCTTGCGTCTGGCTGGCAGGGGAAAAATACCCAGTGGGAATTGACATACCAGGTCCCACGCCTTGAGGGGCAACTGTCGATATTGGTGGATTCTTTGGCGTGTTTCTACCACTATCTGTTGTGAAGTAACCATTGGTGCTGTAAATGGGGTAACCAGTGTTTGGCGAGGTATGGTTGGCTACAGAGGCGGATGGTGAAGTATTTTGGGGGTTGTTTGTTGGCATACCAGGTACATGACCAGTGCTCGGTACTAGTTGGTAATAGTTACCATTGATACATACAGTCCCTGGCGGTAACCCGCCTGTGTGAACAGGTGTGACAACCTGCCCAGCTGTGGTAGCCACTGGGTATCTAGGTGGGACAACATATGGAGTGGGTATCACATTCACTGGCGTGGACCGACCGCTGGAATGACTGGAGCCTGCACTGCCTGTAGAGTTGGAGCGAGGAAGATCAAACGGAGATACACCATCAGTTCTACTCCGAACCTTGAGTGGGCTGGGGGGATCTGGCGTGGGTGAACTCCCATACAGACATTTCTTGCTCTCTTGTTCAAGTATTTTTTGACAAGACTCTGGATCAGAAGCATACTGGAAAAAATAACAACATCCTTTAGAATGCACAAAGCTTTGTCAGACTTTGTCAGCAACTTTACAAACACCTTTACTGCACAAGACAAATCGCCATATCAACTATCATTTCTTTGTTTCGTCCTTGAAACAGACCACTCGCCTATAGCAAGTTACATGTAATGTGCATGATAATTAACCCCTTATGCGCGAATCAAATCGAAACCTTGACATCCCCCCCCGGGCATACCTGGGGAATTTGCTTGTTTAGTATTTTAAGAAGGCGGGAATTTGACCTTTTTTTTCTAGTGGAAGGTGGGGAATTTGAAGGGGGTCGGGAATTTGAATTTTTCTTTTAAACACGTGTGCAGAATCCAAAATGGCGTCAATAATTATAAATGGATGAGTTCAAGGTCTTCAAGTGCAAAGGAATTAACTTTGTCCTTGGTTGGCTACAAGAAAACGGCTTTGAACGATTGAAGAGAGTTTTTGAAGGAAAGAAAAACTTTGAAATTCCAAAATTGCAAAATGCTGTAGCTTCCAATTCGTACATGGGGTGGGGCATTTGAACTCCAATTTTTCCCAATACGTGGTGTATTTGAACGGGAATTACAAATATATGTAGGGAATTTGACCTGACCAAAACGTCAAAATCCAAATTCCCGGGGGTATGCCCGGGGGGGGATGTCAAGGTTTCGATTTGATTCGCGCATTAAGTGGCAATTAACGCTGATGCACCCTACTTTAGTATTTTACTCTGTCTAACACCAGACAATTTTACTCGTCAAGTGGAGAGTGCCGCCACTTTAAGGGAAAATATTTAAAATGGTTGTTTACAAATTTCTAAAATATTTCAATATTTATGCCATATCACATTTCATCACTTTTGATATAACATACAAACTGATTTCTGTTATCATTAAATCATCATTACATACTTTAACGTGATAAAGGATTTACAAAGATACAAATTATCTCATCATTGACAGAATAAACGCTGAATCAATAAGCACTTCATATTTCATAAACTAGCTATATCACAGCAAGCACTTCGAAATTTGACAGCAAATTGTCTTCAAGAGTCTAGTTTCGTCATTTCCAAGGGAAGTTTGGTAAACCCCCTTTGGAAGATCTTCAATACATTCCATCGAACATATATTTCAAATTTCGTCTGAAATTTCACCAAAAACTAGCACTCCACTGGCCTCGAAACTCAAAATGTATAAACAAACAAACATATTATTACTCGTATTTATTTGTCCGCAATAACAGTGCTTTTTGAATGGCGAAAACATATCTAATCCGAGGCAAGATTAATAGGAAATTATTTGACGCTTTTGAACTGCAAAATGTCTTACCTTCTGGACGATTTGAAGCAAATCCTGTTCCGGAATTTCAGGAAACTTTCCACGGTACTCTTCGAGTTGCAAACGGCTTTTGCTGGCTTGACTTTCCGGTGTCAGAGACATGTCCAAAAATTGCACTCTTTTGGGGCTTTTCCACAAGTAAAACTGGGTTTAAAATACCCCTAATTCATGTCCACAGTTCCTCAGTCGTTCACAAGCTTTCCACATTGCAAAAGGAGTGGAAACCCGTTAAAACTGGATAAATACAAACAACAACACCAATTTTAGAACTTTATTTTCGAAGCTCAGCAAAACACATACTCTGCTTGGCACGTGATCAGTCGAAGAAACGTGGATCGCACTCTCGTAAACTTCCGGACTATTTTCGTTACATTATCGGAAATTCCCGATAATCATATCTGAAGCCCATTGATCTCAAAATTCTGACTGGACAAGCACTTTCTTCTCAGCCTGTTAGCAGGTCAAAAACTGAAATTACGTAATACGCATATGTAAATATTTGCATTTTTTGCAAGAACGTTTTGATAAAATTTCGCTGTAAAAAACGCGTTTTTGGCAGGATTTATCAATGTCGGAGGAGAAGCCATGTATTGTGGTTGACGTAACATCAGATACAATATGACCTTGGTAAGAATAATAATAATAAATGCGTTGAAAAATCACAAGTGTTGTGCAATGACAAAATGACAGGCAGATCCTCTTGTTTACATTTTCTAGCAGGCAAAATGTTCAGAAAGCGCTCGAAAAAGCTTCGTTTTATATTATTGTGATACGTATTGTAAAATTGCAATCAAGAACATAATCTTATGTGTATTCGAAGTTTTCTGGCTGCAAAATGTAAACAATGTAAATATTCTATTTGGCTCCATTGCAGTTTTAAATACTGGGTAGATAAATCACCTTCATCACAGCTTAACAAGTCCTCTTGTGGTTTAGGTGTTGGGTAGGGAAACGTCACCTGGAGGAAGCCATGAAGACTTTTTCAGGAGATGTTTCCTTCGAAGTGAACTGGCGGCCATTCTTTCTTAACCCTGCCACACCAGACGAAGGCATTCCAGTTCTTGAATACCTCGGCAGAAAGTATGGACCTCAGGCTGCGGCCTCTGCTCAGAGTGGGAAAGGACCCCTAAGCCAAATGGCTGAGAAAATGGTTAGTTTGGTAACTTCTTAAACAACATAACAGCAAATATAAAATTGTGTATTAAAATCATTATTGACCAAAATTCAGGTTCCTCCTGTAGTAACATTGGATCAAGAAGAGAGGATTCTTAGGCCCCGTTTACATGAGACCGGGATGAAGTCAAATCGGAATGAAAATTGAAATTGTCAACATGCTTACATGAGACCGGTACGAAAATCACAAAATTTTCAATTTATTCCCCTTGCCAGGCAATTTTCTTTTTCAGATGGCTTTTGTTAGCATGTGTTGTTCCAATATCAAGGTTACAGCCGAGACCAGTCTGAAATGTATTTGTGTTTACATTCATCCCGGTCTGAAGTCAGTCGGTTCGGTTCAGCAGGCGGAATGACTTGAGACCGGTCTGAGTTATTTTCGTCCTGGTCTCATGTAAACATCTATAATTATAAATAATACTATGACCGAAACGGTCCCGGTTTGACTTCGTTCCGGTCTCATGTAAACGGGGTTAGTTTAATTTAGGTTTCCTCCTGTAGTAACACTGGATCAATAAGAGATGATTCCTTACTGGATCTCGAGGAAGAACAGTTTAGAACTGATAGAGCTATCCAGTATAAATAAAGTTAGTTTAGTTTAGGTTTCCTCCTGTAGTAATACTGGATCAATAAGAGATGATCCTTACTGGACCTCTAGGAAGAACAGTTTAGAACTGATAGAACTATCCAGTATAAATAAAATTAGTTTAGTTTGGGTTTCCTTCTGTAGTAACACTGGATCAATAAGAGATGATCCTTACTGGACCTCTAGGAAGAACAGTTTAGAACTGATAGAGCTATCTAGTGTAGATAGAGTTAGTTTAGTTTAGGTTTCCTCCTGTAGTAATATTGGATCAATAAGAGATAATCCTTAGTGGACCTCTAGGAAGAACAGTTTAGAACTGATAGAGCTATCCATTATAAATAAAGTTAGTTTAGTTTAGGTTTCCTCCTGTAGTAACACTGGATCGATAAGAGATGATCCTTACTGGTACTTACTTGTGTGATGAGTTAATACCATCTTTGTTGTTAGGGTTTAAAATTCAACTATGACCGTATGATTGTGAACACGCTGAAGTCACACTGCCTGTTGGATTATGCAAAGTCAGTTGGCAAACAAAATGAAATGGCAGAGATCCTCTTCAACGACTACTTCCGTCATGCAAAGAGAATTGACCAATCAGCTGTCCTGAAAGAAGCTGCCGAGGCCTGCCATATTGACTGGTCAGCAGCTGACACCCACATGAATAACGCCGAGATTGTATCGCGTGTGAAAAGAGAGGCTGGGACAGCTAGTGCCAGTGGTATAAACGGAGTACCACATTTTAATATATTCCTCAAGTCGAATCAGGCTAGGTCCCAGCAATTCTCAGGCGCTCAACCTGCGGCCACAATATTAAGTGTGTTTCAGAAAGTACTGAGCTTTGCCAAATCCAGGGTGTAAGATTTTTAAATGATTAGTTTACTAGATGAACTCAGTTTAGACTGCCATATGTATCAATACCTATATATAAAGTAGAATATGGACTATGAAGAACTATGGTTTGGACTATGGTTTGGACTGCTATGAAAAACTATGGTATATTTGTGTTTGTATGAAGACTTCGATTGTAAAACTATTTTGATCAAGTCGGATGATGTGAACAAGAGTGGCCAAGTTTTGAATTAAATGTCTTAACCATGCATTGTTGTTTTGATCTAGTCATGTGTGACAAATTGTGTCTCATTGCATTTTACATAACTTTTTCAGGGGATTTTTTTTAAACTTTGTTTGAGAACCACATGTAGTATATTAAGGTTATAGCGCGCTAGGTCGTTCCTGGTAGGACATTTCCCAAGTCCAAGAGAACTTCCCTGTGTTCAAAACTCATGTAATTGTGGTTGCTTCTCTTGTGATTCATTCTGTGGGTATTCGCTTTTCCTCTGTCAGCAAAAACTAATCCTCCCAGAATTGAGGAGACCTCCAATGGCGGCCGATTTCTGAAGCACATTTTCCACTAGGCATTCGCGCGAAGCGAAAAACAAATGTGAAATGATGGCATTGATCAGTTCGTACTTTTTTGCTGTTCGCGCGAACAAATTTCATTGACATTGCTCTCATGCACAGAGGTGATTCTTGAACACAACCAAAAAAATAATTGTTCCAAAAAGCGGCGTCCTAAAGCCCTGGACAAACAAGGAAATATTGTTGTGGAAACTTTTGTGATTCTCGATGTTTCCTCAAATGTTTCCATGTTTGTCCACCCGTGGAAACATTGTTGTGGAAACAAAATTTGCTTCCCGAGAAGCAAAAGTGTTTTCTAGCGAATTCAGAAACATTTGATGTTTCGCTATGTTTCTCACTAATGTTTCCTAGTGTTTACCCACTCTTTCCGCAACAATGTTTCCTAGTTTGCCCAGGCCTTAAACTACTTGTTGAGGCGTCGAAGAAAGCCTTCAACACGATATGTTTGAGCGATGTCTGTTGCCATGAAATACGTTGTGTATTCCTTGTGTTATAAATCAACATGACATTCAACTTTGTCCTAGACTCACTTGACCCTAGCCTAGGGTTGCTTGATATTCCTACTTCGTTGTAAATCAAACTGGCGTAAATTGTTTTGAAATCATAGATCATTTTCTCTGATTATTATTCAAGTAAGAATTTTGATGCTATATGTGTTAAAAATCTGTGTATATAAATTAGCTACAAACTACGCCTTAAAATCTCACAACTTGTTACAAAGCTTTCCGGTAACAGACTTGCTACAAGTTGTTCCAACAAGACTAATACAGGCTGTTCGTAACAAGTTGCTACGAGCTTGTTGTCATCAACTTGTTAACAACTTGTTACGTGCAGACGATATCAGACTTGTTGGAACAACTTGTTGCGAGTCTGTTGGCCTCATCAACCTTGTTACAAGATGATAACAACTTGTACCAGACTTGTCAACAACTGGGAACAAACAGTGCTGCGCACACATCTTGTTGACAAGCTGTGAGATTTGTAGCGTGTACACAGGTAAAAACGCACAAGTTGTTACAGGTCTGCAAACAAGTTATTAGAAATCTGTTCACAAGCTGTCAACAAGTCGTGATTCGTACTGCTTGTTGTAACAAGTTTGAAACAAGCTGTTAACAAGTTGCAACAAGCTTGATGGCATTATCAAACTTGTTACAAGGTTGTTCTAACAAATCTGATACAGTCATACAGTCAAGATGATAACAACTTGTTCCAGACTTTTCAAGACTTTTCCCAACAACTGGGAACAAGCAGTGCGAACACATCTTGTTGACAAGCTGCGAGATTTCAGATTGTTACAGGTCTGCAAACAAGTTATTACAAATCGGACTGCTTGTTCCCAGTTGTTGTGACAAGTTTGGAACAAGTTGTTAACAACTTGTAACAAGCTTGATGGCATTATCAAACTTGTTATTGTAACAAGTCTGATACAGCCATGATATAACAAGAATGTTACAAGGTTAACGACACAAGGTTGTAACAATATTGTTATATCATGACTGTATAGGACTTGTTCGAACAACCTTGCAACAAGTCTGACAATATCAACAAGGTTGTTACAAGTTTTTCCAAACTTGGTGACAATTTGGCACAAGCAGTGCGAACACAACTTGTTGACGGCTTGTTGATAGACTTGCTACAAGATGTGAGATTTTACGTGATTTTTACGCCGAGTTCAAACGACACACAACCTACACTCATTTGCAATGGTCCATTGTACACACGTAAAAATCTCACAACTTGTTAACACGATGTGTTCGCGACAGGTTTGTAGCAAGCTTGTCAACAAGTTGTAACAATGCTGTTATTTTATCAAGTTGCTACAAGGCTGTCACTCACAACTTGTTGAGAAATTGTTGAATTGCAAGATGATAACAAGTTGTTGGAACAACTTGTATAACAAGTCTGTTGAGCTCAACAACCTTGTAGCAAGTTGTGAACAAGCCGTTGACAAGTTGTCAACAAGCTGGGAACAAGCAGTGCGAACACATCCTGTTGACAGGTTGTTGGAACAGCATTGCTACAAGTCTGCTGCAGGTTTGTTACAACTTGTGCGTTTTTACGTGCGTAGGGTTTGAACGAGGAGTAAAGGTACAATACGGGATTCTGATTGGACACTAGTATCTACTTGGTTTCATACAACCTGCCTGGCGACAAGACGCGAGATTTTTTGGATGCGATGCGTTTATATTTACATATCATGAGTCAGTCACGTGTACGCCATCACTATTTTTTCAAATGGAACAAACACGCCACGGTTCGTTTTGCTGAAATAAAAATCAATCATAAAATACAATGAGAGAAGAGAACAAAAGATGAGCTTAGTACCAGTCGAGCTATCCTGTATAAATTTATATGGACCAGACGGAATTTGAGATATTTATCTTACCATTTGAAAAATCGTTGCCCATTAAATGTTCCATCATGTTTGCCTTCTAAAAAAGAAACGAACGTCATTAACAACTGAAATATTACGTCGAACAACACAACACAACACAACACAACACAACACAACACAACACAACACAACACAACTAAAGTAATACTTTTCATTTATTTCTCGCATTTGTAATTAATGATTCACGAGCAGAACACAGGAAACCAGCTGCGTTGTGTTGATACCACAATTTATATCGTCCACACGAAATGGTGTTTTTAAAACACTTCACATTATGTTATAAAAGACGGCTGGCACCCACTTCGTTTTCTAACATACATTAGATGTCCCTGGATGACATACAATTCTTCTCTTAAAAACTTACCTGCATCTTTAAGTTCTAGGCCAACATACACCTTGCCTTCTTTATCAGGTAAATACCCAACATATTGAACAATTCCCTTGCATAACCCTCCACGATGTCGGCTCACCAATACAGTCATTCCTATGTCAATCTGTTGGGGGGTGTCAGGGGCGAAGGGGCTACCTTTCCCGGGACTAGGTCTTCGCTCGGAACGTGGGGAGGGGTCAGGAGAGGTGGGGGAGAAGTCTACACGATGGCCTGTGAGGGCCAAGTCCCTGGTCTGGGTGGAGGTTGTAGATCTTGAGTTGAGATGATCATAGGAACCTGCAATAAATATTACACTGTGAACCTTCAATGTTTCAACTGCTGGTGTCTAGATAGAAATTGCGATAGTCTCATTTTACCTGAATGATATAAACGTGATCTATCTTTGCTTCTTCTGTCCAGCTCTTGACTTCCTCTCTCTTGACTGGGTGAGATCTTACTCCGTGACGCGTCTGGAAACTCGTTTCTGATGGCATCTGAGCTGTGACTGCGCTTTGGAAGCAAATACCTGTAATCACGATCGGAAGTCCTCGATGTCACATCGTCAGCAGTCGTCAAACGTTGACGACTTCTCGATTCCCTACTCCGAGATCTTTCAACACGAGGACTCGTTTCAAAACTTTCTGACCCGTAGATATCGGATCGACCTCGGCGACTCTCGGGACGATCTCGTAACATTTCGTCGAGTTGACGGGTTGTTTCCGACAGAGGTCGGGAGCGATTCGTACGGTGATCGGTACTCTCGGGTTGGGATCGGGAATTCTCGAGCACTGGTCGGTGACTATCGTATGGAGACCGGGTATTAGTCGTAGAATCGCGCGTAGTGGTCGGCAGATATCGGTCATTGCTAGAATAGTGTCGTGGAGGGTCAGTTTGACTTTGTAAACTATCGAATTGGTGTCGATCATGTGATGGGTTAGTGTCTAGATAACCATTGATGGAGGAGTGATCTTGATGATCTGGACGAGATGAATAGTGATCTCTGCTTGTATTGATGGAGGAGTAATCTTGATGGTCTAGACGAGATGATGGATAGTGGTCTCCGCTTGTAAGGTTTTCTTGCCTTGACCGAGTTACAATCTTTAATTTTTCTTTAAGATCTTTGTTTTCTTTTTCCAATGTTTGTACTTGGTCTTTGAGGCTGGCAGAGACAGCGAGATATTCCTGACATTTTTCCAATACTTCCTTGTAGTCCTTCGAGTATTTCGAAGACGTCTGTCTTGATTTTTCACGAAGTGTTTTAACCTGAAAAGCAAACACACACAAGCAGGGTTTAATAAAACTCAGAGTGGAAGCACATGTGAGGTGAAATGAGACAACAGCATACCCACCTCTTGTTCTAATAAAACATGAACTTTCCTTAAATCCTGTATTTTCTTTTCATAATCTTTCTTTCCTTGCTCGAATTCGCCATCCATACGACGTTTTTCTCGTTTCATTTCAAGAACTTTGACTTCCATTTCTGCAAATTGTTTTTCTTTCTCGCCCAGAGCGTTCTCCAATTCACTCGAGATTTCCTCTTGCTCCCTTAACGCTTTCTGACTTGTCTTCAAAACAAAGAAACGAGAATAAACATTTCTGATATTTCTTTTGAAAATATCCAATACAACTTGTAATGTATATGCAATAAAATATCTATCCCAATACTTACCTCAGCCAAGGACAAAGCTTTCGTCAATTCCATTTCTTTTTCCCGCAGCTGTTCAATCCTCTCTTTGTAACT
The DNA here is from genome assembly GCA_902702795.2 of Paramuricea clavata. Lineage (NCBI taxonomy): Eukaryota > Metazoa > Cnidaria > Anthozoa > Malacalcyonacea > Plexauridae > Paramuricea > Paramuricea clavata. The sequence goes on from CACRXK020000303.1 coordinate 73,754, forward strand.
AGCGTTCTTCGCTTTAAGTTTTTTCACTGCTTCGTCGCGTTCCACAAGTTTCTGTCTCAGAGCGCTGATTTCACTAGCGCCCAGTCTTTCACGAGGAGAAGTCTCTGGAGAAACCTTTCGTCTCGAGGATTGGTTCTTCTTCAGAGTTTCCAAAAGTTCTACATGAGAAAATATAGTGTAGGAATTAGGCACAAAAGCAGTTCAATAAATACGACCAAGCTTGCATGTCATAAAGCGGGTTAGAGATGAGCAGGTTTTCTATGACAAATCTTCATTCAAGTTTTATTTGTCAAAATTTTTTTGACAATTTTTGTTTTTTCTGGCCGCCACAACAGCTACTACAACAATATGTTGCTGTCCAACAGCATTCAAGTGTTAAATTACTTTGTCATTCTTTCTTGGTACTCACTGACGAGCAAATTTGCCAATTTTTCTATGCGAAATGAACTTGTTGAAAACCTAGTACGCTAGCTTTTTGATCAGGTGCATTTGTCGTAGAAAAACTTAGCAAAGTTGACAAGACGAGCAAGGTTTATGACAAGTTTTCATGCAAATAATTTTGAGCAAACTTTTAAAACATAACTCATACTGTCAATCTTTAATTGCACTAACCATCGCATCAGTACCAATACTATATCTATCAGAATTCTCACTGTACCTTTGACACCATCTTCCGAGAATTGTTTAGAAGCGGCTGCAGCTCCACTAGCGACTGCTTGTGTTCCCTCGGGGCTGAGTGCGGACCCTGTTGGAGATCCACGATCCAGCATGCTTTGCGTGGTGACAGTAGTTGCACGAGAAACAGAACTCGGTCCATACCTAGATGAACTTGACACGGCCACTTCGCCATCACGCGGTGAGGACAAGGGAGATATTGCTCTATGGTAGCTATAAGGAGGGGATGAAGATGGTCTACTTGGGGCAGATGTGTACAATGGTGGTCGTCGAATACTACTGTCGTCCATAAATGACCCTTGAGGACTGCGTCTTGTTAAAGCCAGAATGTCACCCCCGAGTCCACTTTGTTGGTAACGGTTCACCTCTCTTGAAGCACTGATGTCTCTGTTCTGAGAAGTCACTTCTCTGTTGGAACCACTAGTATCTCTCCTCTGAGCGCTGATTTCTCTGTTAGGACCACTAGTATCTATGCTCTGAGCGCTGATTTCTCTGTTAGAACCACTAGTATCTCTGCTCTGAGCGCTGATTTCTCTGTTAGGACCACTAGTATCTCTGCTCTGAGCGCTGATTTCTCTGTTAGGACCACTAGTATCTCTGCTCTGAGCGCTGATTTCTCTGTTGGAACCACTAGTATCTCTGCTCTGGGCGCTGATTTCTCTGTTAGGACCACTAGTATCTCTGCTCTGAGCGCTGATTTCTCTGTTAGAACCACTGACGTCTCTCCTCTGAGCGCTGATTTCTCTGTTGGAACCACTAGTATCTGTGCTCTGGGCGCTGATTTCTCTATTGGGACCACTAGTATCTCTGCTCTGAGAACTCACTTCTCTCCTGGGACCACTAGTATCTCTGCTGTGAGCGCTGATTTCTCTGTTAGAACCACTAGTATCTCTCCTTTGAGAACTCACTTCTCTGTTGGAACCACTAGTATCTCTGCTCTGGGCGCCGATTTCTCTGTTGGGACCACTAGTATCTCTGCTCTGAGAACTCACTTCTCTGTTGGAACCATTAGTATCTCTGCTCTGAGCGCTGATTTCTCTGTTGGGAGCACCGACGTCTGTACTCTGAGCGCCGATTTCGTGGCTGGGACCACTTTCGTCTCTCCTCTGAGCGCTGATTTCTCCGTTGTGACCACCGATGTCTTTGCTCTGGGTCTTTGTTTCACGGCTGGGAGCACTGTCGCTGGTAGGAGCAGTAAAATCTCTACTCGGGTTATCTCTCGTGAATGCTGTGTTAGTTCTCACACCAGAATGTCCAGTTGAATAACTTCTAAACAATAAGTCATCTGTGCCAGTGACGTTATTCTCGCTGTCTAAACCACGGCGACCAGGTAAGGAAGCAGCAGAACTCCCAGGGGAGATTAAACCCCTGGTCTGACTGTCTAAGCCATGGCTGTCAGTAAGTGAGGTACCGGATCTCCGAGGGGAGATAAGATCCCCACTGAAAAGCCCGGATTGAACAGTGGTTGTGCGTGTATTAGTGAAAGCGTCAGTTCGTGTGATTTGTGTAAGGTCAGGATATAACTTAGTCGGTAGTGATATGTAGCTGCTGGTGTTTACAGATGAAGGGTTGATCCTGTTATCTTCAGATTCTGAAATGCCTTCACGACTTCTAGATGTTCGGCGTTCATCCCCCGAGGTTCCTTCAAGATGACCGACAGACGTTCTTTCCCGACGATCTACCGACTCTGGATCATGATTATCAGTGGATGTCCTCTCCTGAAGGCCACTCGACGTCTCTTGACGAAGACCACTCGACGCTTCAGTTCGAAGGCTGCTCGACTGCTCACGATTATTTTCTGAAGGTTCACGACTATCTCCCGAACGGTCGCGATTGTCTTCCGAATGCTCACGATTATCTCCACCCAACGCTTCACGTTTGTTTGCCGAAGGTTCACGATGGCTTCCCGAAGATTCGCGGTGGTCTTCTGGACGTTCATTTATATCTCCTGTAGGTTCACGACCATCACCCGAAGATTGTCCACGACGATTACGTGACGACTGTTTACGACGACTACTCGACGGTCTTTCACGACTATCATCCGACAGCCTCCGACGATCATCCCCTGACGACTTCTCAGGAAGATCACCAGTGGTTTCTCCTCGATCCAACGGTACCCGATGTCGAGCCTTCGACGAACCTGTTGATTTAAAATGTTTTATAATTATGATACTACAGTGCCAATCTAAAGCAATTGTTGGTATTTTAGTGAGACTAAATTTGACTTAAGTCTGCTACTGTAGGACGAGGGTAGGAGATATGTTGGGGAACTTATCTGGGTTTGAAAACTCATGTAAGTGTGGTTGGTTCTTCTGTGCTTCGAGGATTTTTCTTCGGGTACTCCAGTTCCCTCGCCATTTCTAAAATGCTTGTCGAGCACGTGTACGAGCCCGGGTGATCACCACACCTTGGACAAACAATCAAAATAGACCTGACGTACCTTCGCGATTGTCATCCGACCTTCTTTCACTACCCGACTCATCACGACGACCCATCGACGAACCTTCCCGATCTCTTCCCGACGACGGTTCACGAAGATCGACCAGCAGTGTTTCCTGACGATGATCACTCACTGACTCTTCATGATTCGCGTCAACATCCGGGTCTTGATCTGATACACGAGTATCAGGTTGAACACGTGACTCAGTCTCACCATTTGATTGGCCAAGAAGTTCTGGTCGTTTTTCCAAACCTTCGTGAGACGATAGACTGACGGAATGATCTGGATGAAAAAAAAATGAAATACTAAGGGTGCAAACATCTCTAATACGGACAATTTTCAATGTTTATGATCTCTTTCATAATCTCCAAGTAATTCGGGCTGTACTCTTCTTACCTTCGTTCTCTGAAAGCGAGGACTCTCTGTCTTCTGTTGTACCCACATCTGCATTGCCTGCGTCGCCATTGCTTTCTTGACGAGTTCTTGTTGGTTGTAAAAACTGTTGTAATTCATCAGAGCTCATTGAATCCCTTAACACATCATCTCTTTGTCTATCAAAAGACATCAAGTTGTCCCAGCGTTATTACTGTTGAAACCTCGACTAACTTTATTTATACTGGCCTGATAGCTCTATCAGTTCTAAACTGTTCTCCCTGGAGGTCCAGTAAGGATCGTGTCTTATTGATCTAGTTGACTTTACCTAGTATTTCTACCAAGCCACCAAGGGTAGCCAGAGTAGTCACACTGGAGGTGAAATTATAATGAACAACTGCATATTGCAGGAATCAAACCCTGGACACAGAGATAGACACAGTCATGAAATCAATAACAATTCCCTTCATCAATAACGAGTCCCCTCTATCAACCTATCATCCAACACTACCTTTCATTGGGAAGATCAGAGATATCTGAACGAGCTGTGTGACCAGGTCTTGTGATGTGAACACCAGTAGATTCCCTGTGAGCAGAGTCTTGTCCACTTCTCTGATCTCGAGAGATCCTGGTAGCCACACCATTACCTCGTGTCCTGTCTCCTCTCTGGCCTCGTGTCCTGTCCCGTCGTCCACTACTGGCATCACCAGTCAATGTTTCCAGTGAGTCACCATGCAAAATCTGAAGAAGATATTTTTCTTATTCATTACAAGAAAATACCACATATAACAACCTAGCAGAACAAGGTTTAGGTTTTAAATTTTTAATAATAGTAATGTCAGTGGAAGTCTTGTACCTGACCAGAGTGCAGACATGCAATTCTGATCAAATATGTACTAAGAACATATTCATTCTGATATGGAAAATAATTAGGTATTGCTGCATACTCAAACTAGTACAAACTCAAGACTGAGAGACTCAAGGTGTGCTTATTAGCCTTTAAAATGAAATTCATAAAGTACAGGTTTCTGAAAGATATTCATTCAGAAACTACGAAGGAAAATTATATAAAACCAAAATCAACACCAATATTCCGTAGTCCCCTTAGTCCAACCAATTTCTTGCAAAGACATGTCCAACTTACACATAGAGTGACATACAGTAAGTACAGTTTTAACTGCCTTGGGTTTGAAAAAGTCATATGGTACCAGCAAAAAGTAGTTGGAAATGGTGTTAATCTTACTATGAACAAGCTTTTGTTGTAGGAATGCGAATACCTGAAAATCATAAGGAGAATTTTGACATTCAAGGGAGGGCCCTTCTCCATAGGAAGGATCTTCACTTGAAACTCTCCTAGGGCTTACATTTTTCAGGGTGCAACAAAAGCTTGTTTTATATTACTAGCACTATCTACACTGACAGACAGTTCAAGTGTTAATCTTACTTGATGTTTTAAGAGCTCACGATACAAAGAACCCTCGGGAGGCAACTGTCGTGTGGTGACCTCAGATCTGCCATCTGTCATGGAATAAATTGCAAATTATCACAGGAATAACTACGCAGTCTGTTAACCAAAGTACCCAGGGACATTATACCTTGTTCATCTGTGTGGTCAAGATGAGGTTTTTGTTGTGTGGGAAGTTCATGATTTTCACCTCCGGATGTGTTTCCTGTTGATTCTTCAGCCTGAGAAGCTAAATTATTACAAATTACATTAATTCATCACAGGGACGGGCCAGATTTATCCAGTGAAGTATAGAAATTTGGCAGTACCCAGTATCTTGTAAATTTGCTTGATATTTAGCATAGGGGTGCACCGGATTTGGAATTTTCAAATCCGACCGGAACCGGATTTACAATAAACCGGTAATGGGGACAATTGTGGATAAATCAGTATTCAAAATGGCGGTTTATGTATTTTACGATTTTTAGTTAGTGTCAGTTTAGATTTTTGATTGTGTTTAATTTAAAATATTTTTTTGTTAATAACTTAATATTTTATAATAATATAAGTGTTTTTTAAACTCTAAAGCTGCCAAATTGATGGTTTATCCCATTCTTGGTGAATTTTTAAGGTGAAAACAGAAATTTAAATCCGGCCGGATTTTCTCCAAATCCGGCCGGATACCAGATGCCGGAAAATTCGTTAAATCCGGCCGGAATTCCGGCCGGATTTGAAATCCGGTGCACCCCTAATTTAGCAGATAGTACTCAAACTTTCATTGGGTAAGAAACATAAAACAGAAAATTCCCGTTTTATTAGGGCAAAATTTGTGAAATGCAGGAACAACTACGGATCATGGAGAAAATTTTTTGTCATGCAAACTGCTCTGTGAGCTTTTACGATTTTGGCCTGAAACAGTTTTGCAGGCTGAATGATAACACCACATAACAGCAAATCTGTAGAACAAGTTATGTTAAAGTTCTGACTGCTATGGACAACAAATGATTTGTGTCAATGAATGTCACCACAGTATAATAGGCAATTCCAGCTTTTAGTTTATGCCTGCAAGGGATGATGGGAAGTAAGGTATCGTATTGCCGATTATGCTGAAAAATTTCAATAAAAACTACCGAAACAACCGAAATGTTTCAGTATTTACAAGTATAATTAACCCATTGAGTCGCATTGCACCCTGATGCACCCTACTTTAGTATTTTACTCTGTCTAACGCCAGACGATTTTACTTGTCAAGGGGAGAGCGCTGGCCGTTAATGGGTTAACTGGCCTATCTGCCCATGTGTCTAGTTAACACATTGAGTCGCATTGCACCCTGATCCACCCTACTTTAGTATTTTACTCTGTCTAACGCCAGACAATTTTACTCATCAAGGGGAGAGCACTGGCGCTTAATGGGTTAAGCATCACTCTGTGTTTACAAGGCCACCATTTGTATTTTTTCAGCATAATCAGCAATGTGATACCTTACTTCCCATTGTCCCCTGCACACATAAACTAAAAGCTGGAATTGCCTATTGCAATTGGTACAGCAAGGTGTTTCATACCTTCAGAGATCAAAACATCAATAGTTCTACTTGTATCAGAAACATTAAAATCATCTGTCGACAAAGAATCCCCATCCACAATCAGTTGACAGACATGTAGTCCTTGCGATACTTCCACCTGCTCTGATAGGAAACATTCATCAATTGGACGCCATTCAAGCTTGACAGACCCAGCCTAAACAGAAAAGGAATAAGTTAGGGGACGCTATTCATTACCAAAACTGCAGATGCTTCCTATCCTCCGAAAAACGTGTCTTGTTTTTGTCTCAAAAACATTCAGGAAAGTAGAATTCTATGCCAATTACAATTAAAATGTGACAGAGCACAAATGGGTTACTGTCTTTCTTCTGTTTATCCCTCAGAGTCTTACTCGCTTCCAATCGTCTTTGACTGGAGGTTTATGAGTGGGACAAAAGGGCCAAATCAACAACACAGTTGTGGATTTGAGAGGGAAATATACAAGCACAATGTGAACGTTTAGAGCAAGGACCCTTCTCAGGAAGTTAGTAATGGCAAAACGACTTTGCTGAAAACGTTGACATTGTGCTTGTGTATATATAGTTGGTCAAGTGTGCAAAATTACTGAAGAGGAAAGTGTGGACCAATTGTCCCACTCTGCAGTCTGGGACATGTTCTACTCAACATACTCGGGGTCTGCTAGTACTGAAACACAGCTTGCCTCTGTAATGATCGTATTTATACGAACACCACAAGAAAAGCTCAAACACTCAAATTTGAATAATGTCAACAGTAAACACAGTACAAATTTTGTACTATGTACGCTTTTTACTATATGCATTTTTTAATTTCCCGTCAACATAACCCAATATTCAACTATATCAATGGTAAAAGCACTTGTAAAGATAAACAATCGAGGCAAATACCTACCACGGAACTGATTAAATAAACTTCCCGCGCTAACGTTGGTTTCGTCTTTATCCATCTGAACTGCACGACTTTCTTGCTTGGCGGAGCTATATAAAAGCAAAAAGATACGTTTAAACATGCCATACAAAGCTAAAATCTACAAAGATAAGCTAAATTTGAAGCAAATGTTATTAAATGTCATGTTTGTATCGGAAATACCTTGTTTATGCTGGCTTGTGGAAGCGTTTTCGAGGTAGCCAAGGCAGCTCATGAGATAATGTACTTGGAGAGCATTGTCGTCCGCCACGGATTCTCTGCACAATGGACATTGCATCGCACTTCTTTTGGAAAAGAAATATCTTCACATGCTTTGAAAAATCTTTGCCAGATGTTTGTGTTGCTATCGAACGCCGTATCGAGGAAACAGCGCCCAAAAATGATAATCTTTTAACGTCTTTTTACAATTTACGTTCTTTGTGTACATTGTAATATTCGAACCAAAAAAATTCCTTACCAATAGCTCTGATGTTCCGCAGATTACCAAAAATTCCTTACATACTTCAACCTACCATTTTCACTGATTCCTGATTTCAAGGATAAATCTTCAAAAGTTAAAACCTTGCATCTCCGCCTGCATGAGATTTCCTCCACCTGCGCGTAGGTAACCAATTCCCAAAATGACGTTTCCGAGAATTTCTGAAAATCTAATAAACGTTTCCAAGAATTCCTGAAAATCCAATAAACGCCCCTGTGTTTGGAGGTCGTGATACAGGCTTAAAATTAAAATTTATGGAGCCGAACTAATATTTTGTAACTGTAATAAAATTCATAATATTGTAGAAAGTAAACAAATAATTAAAAGCCCATGTAAACGCCCAATAAATTATTATTCAATTATACAAGTTCGCTGTCTGTTTATCTCAATTGTGGCACATCTGAGATATTGCTAACAGCGTTTATATTTCCAGTGATTTTCACGCAATAATCCCATATTTGACAAACGACATTCCGCCAAATTTTATATGGAATAGCTAACATGAAGTAGCATGGCAGGCACAGAGACCACCATATACCAAAGTCAAGACCATGACATGGTTCACCTGTGCCTGTCAACGAAATACGTCCACCAACACAGTAAGCAGTGTCAAGACAGTCCAGGTGTAACCAATATTGAGGTCCTTGGTTCATCCACCAGGATAAAATAACAGCATTGAAATCAAACTGCAATGAAAAACAATACAGTAAATTAATGGGCAAACAACCATGTTTCTTTTTTCTGTGTTGGTGTTGTGTACTCAGGTGAATAATATGTTTGCGATGTTACTCTGAGTAACCATGTTTCTTCAAAACGTCGGGAAACATGGCTAGGAAACAATGTTTCCTGGTTTGCCCACCTTTGAGAAACATGGCTAGGAAACAATGTTTCCTGGTTTGCCCACCTTTGAGAAACATGGCTAGGAAACAATGTTTCCTGGTTTGTTCACCTTTGAGAAACATGGCTAGGAAACAATGTTTCCTGGTTTGCCCACCTTTGAGAAACATGGCTAGGAAACAATGTTTCCTGGTTTGTCAACCTTTGGGAAACATGGTTAGGAAACAATGTTTCCTGGTTTGACCACCTTTGAGAAACATGGCAAGGAAACAATGTTTCCTGGTTTGTCCACCTTTGGGAAACATGGCTAGGAAACAATGTTTCCTGGTTTGTCCACCTTTGGAAAACATGGCTAGGAAACAATGTTTCCTGGTTTGTCCACCTTTGAGAAACATGGCTAGGAAACATTGTTTTCTGGTTTGTCCACCTTTGGGAAACATGGCTAGGAAACAATGTTTCCTGGTTTGTCCACCTTTGAGAAACATGGCTAGGAAACAATGTTCAACTGATGAACTTCAGACTTGAGAGATCTTTCATTAGAAGTAACAGTCTGTAGTTGTGAACGAAATTCTTGTTCATGCTGACGACTGTTCTGTAAATCCTGCTTAACGCGTTTCAGTTCACTCTCCGTGTGGTTGAGCGTGTTCTCTGAACGACGTCTAAACGAACATTGAAATAGAATTAGATTTCATGACATTTTCGTCTGATGTATGTGAACGAATGGATGATTTATGAATGTTCAGATGAGAGTACATATATGCAGAACATTCATCATTCATCTTCTCGTTCCCATGCACTAAAAATCGCAGTAAAAGAAGAAAATTTTACAGAGACCTGACAAAGCTATCTAATATATAAGTTAAGGTAGTTCATTTTAATTCCGTTCACTTGATATGTTTAGCATAATTTGCTATATTTTAGCCACTAACATTTTGTGTCTACTACTGTATATATTTGTACACAATATTATTATTATATACTACAGGTTAAAATATTTTCACAATGATTATTTGTGTACAATACCTAGCAGTCTTCTCTTCTTTGAGTTGAGTTAACAAGGAAGGGTTGATGTCACCAACTACGGAACGATATTTTGTTTCCTGTAAGAAAAAAAATGTTATAGATATTAAATCTGACCTTTTAAGACCCATTTACCCACTTTAACTCAGCTTAATTTATATCTGGACAAGCGATTTACAATTGTGTTGGTTGTCTTTACTCCAGTAAATGAGGCCAAGAGACTCGCAACAAGTTGTTCCATCGTCTGTATGTAACAAGTTGATGACAACAAGCTTGTAGCAACTTGTAACGAACAGCCTGCATCAGTTTTGTTGGAACAACTTGTAGCAAGTCTGTTACCGTCATCAACCTTGTAACAAGGTGATAACAACTTGTTCCAGACTTGTCACAACAACTGGGAACAAGCAGTACGAACACATCCTGATATCGACTTCACAACAACCTTGTTACGACTTGTTTCCAGATGTGTAACGACTTGTATGTTTTTACATGTGTACGACTGGTTTCATATTTATTCTGACAGTGCAGAGTACAATGAATCTTCTTGTTTCTAGAGGGCTATACCTGTGCAGTTTTATTCTGATTCTCCTTCTTACTGCTCCCGGGACCACTTGAGGTTGATGTATTAGAAGAGTCGCCACTATCCGAGTCCTCGTAATCTCCGTTAGGAACTCGCAATGGACTACTCCTCTTTCCTCCATTGAAACTACGCCCTACATGACCATTAACTAAACGTCCGTCTTCACTCTTATTTTCAAGTTCGTTTAAGTTATGATCTTCGTTGAGTTTCTTGGACGACGAAGCTGTTGTAACTTTAACGTTATTTCTAGTTGTTTTTTCACTGCTAACAGTTTTGGCATTCTCATGACTATATAATAGTTCATTGTTTGATTTATTGACAACACCATTGCTTAGTGTTTGACAACTAGACTTCCTTGCCGGTGGACCACTCTCCTCAGGAATTTTATCAATCGCATTTCCTGAAAGCATGGTAAAATGTGATAACGTTTTTAGAACTGGTTAAATGTTGGTCTCGTGGTTCTTGTAATTTCTATGAAATGAATGTATGAAATAAAGTACCTTTCGCATTGTTTTCCAATTGTTCTGAAGGTAGTGATTGATTTATTAATTCCATATAAAATTCATTCTCTTTGCTAACTCGCTGAATTTTATGCTGCAAGAAAGTTTGCATGTATACAAATAGAATAAGTATGGCAGTTTTTTTAGCACACAATCAGATTTTTCTAACACAGCGGAAGAGCAAAAAAATGCAGATTAGAGAGGTGTCTGTATTAGAGAGGTGTCCCCATATTAGAGAGGTGTCTGTATTACACAGGTGTCCCCATATTAGAGATGTGTCTGTATTAGAGAGGTGTCCCCATATTAGAGAGGTGTCTCTATTAGAGAGGTGTCCCCATATTAGAGAGGTGTCTGTATTAGAGAGGTGTCCCCATATTAGAGATGTGTCTGTATTAGAGAGGTGTCCCCATATATATTAGAGAGGTGCCACATTAGATAGGTGCCCAGTTAGAGAGGTGTCTGTTTAGAGAGGTGTTCCCATATTAGAGAGGTATCACCACTATAGAGGTGGACTGTTTCCAAAAATCTCAAACTAACAAGTATTTTACCAACCTGTCGAATTTTATACCCTACATAACTTTTAACGCCGTAACCCAGGGTGACCACTGGATAGCCGATACTAAATACAGAATGAGAAGGTCAGTACAATATTGAAATGTTCACGTAATTTTGATAATAAACATGGCAGACTATTAAATCTTTGAGTGCACCTGTTTACATAAATGGCATATTTGCCCTTCGTTTGTGGTAAAAATGAAATTAAGCAATTTTAGAAGAAACAAAAACGTTTCAAGGCTTAGTAAGTACAAGGAACACAAGGAAAAATATTTGAAAAGAACAACCCAGATAGGAATTGAACCTGGGCACATTTCTATTCCGTAGCTGTACCGGTAGACAACTGAGAACCGCTACAAGATTAGGGGAAATGTCATTCCTATATTCAGATGCTTGTCAAAACTTCCAAAAAAAAAACTTTGAGTTATCTGGACACGTTTTTCAATCACAAAAATGTTTGAAATGCTTAGTTCTTGGTTTCCAAATGTATGTGTGTTAAAGCTGGATAAAAACGTGGACAGTTTTGCATCATACTGTAGAGTATTAATGAGAAGTCGGACTGTCTGGCCATGGGCATTGTTATCCCATTGTTGGCTTTCAGTAGCAGATGGGGTCAATATTGACACAAGAGAATTAAACTACACTCCAATTCCATTCATTTGCAAATACTAGACTACTACATATAATGAAAAGAATGAACATTATTTTCTCACTTGACCACTATCTGCCGAATGTAACCCCAGCTGTTACGGTAGACCACAACGTGCCCTTGTTTTGCCCACTTCATTAGTTTGATTTTTATCGTCAGGCATTAAGAGGCTAACAAGGTCCATGGCCCTCATAAACATATCAATGTACAACACTATCCAGTCATATTTAAAGTAAGAGTGCAATGCAGCCTAATAGACAAACGAGAGGCATGAACAGACACTCTGTTTGACGCATTAAAGCGTGACACTTTTCCCTTAACAAGTAGAATCATCTATCCGAATAAAATAACAAAGTACGGTGCATTAGGGCACATTGCGACTTAATGGGTAACTGCCATATTGAACAACTGTCAAAATGCAAACGCATACAAAATAAAGTAATCGAAAGCAGGTTTTAAATGCGATAAACATTAAATATTGAAAGTCTTATACATTCAAAAGAAAAAATTAACAACCTCAGCAAATCAGCTGTCTTGAATAAATTAAAAATGTTTTTAACATTTCATGCATGCATTGTCTGTGTTGTAAATCCCTCTAAAATCCACTATGTTTTAAAAACCATTGTCGAAATGTGATTATTGGGTTTTGAATGGTAAAATTTGAAAAATTAAGCTCGGCAGCAAAAGGCTGTCAACGGTTTATTGAAATTACTAAACATGTTATTTAGAATGTTAATATTTAAAGTACAGTACCAATGAGCTGCAAAAGGTCGACACAAATCCAAGTGAAACGGTAGATTTTTTAGCTCTTTTAAGCGAACGGATGCCTCGACGTATATAAATAATAACCACATAGAAATCGTCGGTAATCCTAGCCCGCGATCTACAAGGAAAGTAGCGAAATATAATTATAACAACAAGACAAGTGAAGCGAATCATGAAATAATGTAAACATATCACACACTTGGTCGCCACAAAGAAAGACTTCAATAGCCAAAACCGCAACAAATTGTATTAAAGAAGGGTTTTACTTCACCTGTATGCCAGACGAATTGTACCCAGACATAAGTACTCGCTGCAAAAAATAGCCAGTGAATCGGTAACACCATCAGACACACAACATCCGAACATAAGGCCAGCCCAAGGAATAGCAAAGAGAACACCTTTTAAAAATAGCAAAAATACAAGCGATGAGGGTTTTAAGTTGCTGGGAATAGTAATAAAGAAACGGCAGAATACCACTCGGTACTTTTCAGATGAAAATAAAGTCTATTATTACCAATCCTTGATATTTAAACGAGTCGTAAGCGCTTCGCATCAACAGCCAAAAAGGCCACAAATACTCGAAGCGAAACTCGAGTAAAAAGTCCGCTGTAAGTACAAGAATCCACACGGCGAAGAATTTCACATAGATGAACAAACTAGGAAAGGAATAAACAGATTAAATCAGGCTTTATGGTACAACAATGCAAGAGATCAGACAAAAATAATCTCTCCAATTTCTTTTTTATTAAAATAATGTTGGAGAACACGTTTGTTGCTCGGCCGCCATTTCTCACCTGCCATAAACAGATTCGGTTATTTTCGACCGTTTCAAAGGCCTTCGGAGTTTGGAGGTATCGATACGTCGCTTGATAGTCATAATTCAATCATGAAACGATGAAATGCAGTGTTTTTTCGATAAAATATTATGAGAAAAATCTATTTTGAAATGATAGAGATCAACAGTTTATATGACTTGTCCACAAAGCAAACTGCGCGTGCGTGGGACTAGCGTGACCGCGCGTTTTATGTTAAGACTGGGGAGAATTTCGAGAAATTTATTTATAACATTTTCTAATGATTATTTATCTTTTTTATTTCTATGATTAGCGTGATTTTTACTAGAAAAGATATTTGAGATAGTTAGTCAATTATTTCATATGTAACATTTGAAGAGATTTCAATTTACTGTACGTTCATACGTGTATGAAATTGTATGAAAAGCGTTTAAACTAAATCTCTAAATTCCATTTCTCTGCTAGCAAATAAATGACAACCACATAGAATGAAAAAAATTAACATCGTTTATTAAAACTGCGATTTGTTGGTCCACTCCAGTGGTCAATCGCATACCGAGATCAGTGAACTAACCCTAAAATTGTCGGGCGGAATAATAGGTAGGCTGATGCAGGTTGGATGGACTTTGGAGCGCACAACAAATGCACGTGCTGTTGTTATGGTTCGAATCAAAGACTGTTCATTCGGTCACGCTATATATATGATAGTAGATAGCGTTTAACTTTGTTTGCCTGAAAAATAAACTAAATATATTATTTACAGGCTGAAAATTATGGCTTCCGATACAGACTGTTATGAATTTCCTAAAGAAGCTGGCTTGTATTCTCCTGACTACGAGAAAGCCGCTTGTGGAGTCGGTTTTATAGTCAATATAAATGGCGCGCGAAATAATGAGGTATTGTTGTTTAATATCGGCGGTTTCTCTGTGTTGTAATAGGAATTTTATCGTCTTTTTTATGTTTTTATTACGTCTTGAAATAGCTGTTTTAACGTAGGTCTAGTGTAGACGGTTGTTGTGTATAAAGTATTATATTTTGTGCTGCAAAAGCGCTTTTGAAGTTGACAGCTGGCGCGATATTACTTTGAAAATATATTAAGCCGTCGCTTGAAATGTCGAGGTACTCCTTGTATTTTTTAGGGAGTTTGTATCTCTTTCAATGCACAGCTTTCGTATTATCGTCGTGACCTACAATTGCATAGAACCGTTCTTTTAAATAAGTCGAATTTAACAGTGAATTCTGTTTGTAGTATTTGAATGAAATGGCAGTTAACACAGTGAATTAAATATTTGCATAAACGTGCTTTGTTTTGAAGCTATTAAACAGTCATTTAAATGCTTTTTATGCCTTAAAATACTTGCTTAATTAAAACATAAAGCTATTGTGAATGGCTTTAGTATGTAAAGTGTTTTATGTGTGGGGAAAATGCATTCAAAACAGTCAAATTTTGAAAAGTACGAGTGCATAAAAATGAAACCTTTTTATAACTATTGAAAATGAAACGGGAGTCACTCAGGGGAAAATCCTGAAGTCATAAGGTCACAGTTTTGTGAGAAAACGATATATTTTGATTATTTTTAATCCTTTTCCCATCCGAAGGAGCGAGTTCTTTCCCACTGAAAACCATATGGCGTTTATATAAATGCAGTACAAAACAAACACCAAAAAGGTTAGAACTTGAAGTTTCAAATTGAAACGAGAAAAAGACTCTGCTTTGCCTGTATTCAAATTTGTGTTCTTCGTTGTTTGCGGTTGAAAAAAGCAAAAGCAAAGTTTGTACAAGACAATTATGAGCTGTGTACTTAATAATACTGTATCAGTATTAATGATATGTAATTTAATTCATTTGCCAATGAACCGTGTAATTGACTTATTGAAAACAAATTATTAAATATTTAAAAGACACTTCAGTTTCTGCTAGCTTGTGCACAGACTGTATATGCTGTAATACATAGCACAATTTAAAACTGTATTAAATATGACCTTAACTGTATTTTAAAGACTGTATTACAGCATAATACAGTCTGTACACAAGCTAGTTTATGTCAACATAACAGACTGCAGAGTTGTGTTGTTTTCAACGAGATTTTGGGGCAGAAAAGTTTATACTAAATCTAGGTGTGAGCACATTCGTGGGGTAGTCAAGAGGTAGTCAAGGAAACATTCATTAACCAAATGAACCGAACTAGCCACTAAAACAATGCAAAGTGTTTACTTTGAAAGAAATATATAAATAAATATAGCAAGAAATATATTCATAAGTAGGTGCCCTGGGAGGGGGGGGAGGATTTTCCTTGCAGGAATTTTTTTGAGCTTTATCTAACTTTTTTTATAGTGTAGAAACTGTGCATGAATCTTTCTCTATATATTTCTGTTGATGCCATGTAATTGCAGAATTTTTCACAATTCCACTCTTTGCATGAATTTACTTCAATGGGGATCTGCCCCCTTGGAATGGTTTTTTGGGGGGATAGGTGTGCACTCCTGTCATTATTGGCAGAGGGGATGCAGGGGGGGGGGGCAATTTCCTTAGTTATCAAATCTGACTTTTAGGAAAGGCAAAATACCAAACAGAAATAAAATAGAGACAAAATAAGATTGTGGTTATGAAATTGTCATTAATTACAGACTAGTGCCTTGCTGTTGTACATCCCTCCAGTGATTGGTTGATGGTTGCATCTTGAACTATCAGATGAAAGCTCAATAACCCCCCCCCC
>CACRXK020000304.1:3502-90053 GCA_902702795.2 Paramuricea clavata
ATATATATATATATATATATATATATATATATATATATATATATATATATATATATATATATATATATATATTAAGATGAAAATGTTCTAGAGTGTGTATTATATAATTTCCATACCTAGCGCAAGCAGAAAGATGTTGTCTGCCGCGGCTGGGTCTTGAACCTGCGACCTTCGAATTACTAGATCGACGCTCTACCAACTGAGCTACACATTGTTACGAGCCGGTCCCTACTATTTTGTCTGGCCGCTCTGGTCCTATTTACTCGCAACAAAAGAATGTAAATCTAAGCATTTTACCTTTTGATATATACATATTTTATAGTAGAAAAGCATTAGTTATATTAATTAAGCTATATGACAATATGGTTAATTAGGCTATATGTTAAAACTTATCTGTCCGAGTGAGCATTGCAACTTGATATAGCAACAGTTCATATTCATAATAAATCATAGTGACCATAGTCCAGAAGATATCCATGTTGTTTTCTTTCTACGTTAATCAGCGCGTTAAAGCAGCTTCGTCTTCAGCCATTGAATACTCTTCCTTAATCCTTCATCATTTCTCTATTCTTAATCATAATGCTAATAATCATAACGTAATCAATCATGTTCACTGATGCGTGAAGCTACTTTTATAGTGTTGGTCAGAGGATGACTTTGCCATGATTTCCCATACGCAATGCTGCGGTCGTTGGTGCAAAGTTCTCTAACCACACTCATGTCCGTTGACGTTATTTGTGGACAAGGCGTTTACTCTAATCTTTAGAACTATTTGCTTACTCATGCATGTAAGCTATAATATAATAATTAAGTATGAGCTATAGTATAATATAATAATAGTATAATAATATTTAATATATGTAAAATTACATGATAATAGCCATCATGTAACAACATTCAGTGTATATTTCATAATTTCCAGTCTTGGGTCCGTCTGGCCGTGTAGCTCAGTTGGTAGACCGTCGATCTAGTAATTCGAAGGTCGCAGGTTCAAGACCCAGCTGCGGCAGACAACATCTTTCTGCTTGCGCTAGGTATGGAAACATATATATATATATATATATATATATTTGAAAATTGCAGTGCTTCCACTTTTTAGTTTCCAATTAATGAAAATTCTTTGAAAATTCCTTAAAATTTCTCTATAGTCTGTATCGTAAATATACAGCAAGTAGTATGGTTTTTCTCATCTCCAATGCCACGATTCCTTGATCGGATGAAACAGGCTGTAGTGACATTTCAACTTTGAAGTTAGCAAAGTATAAAGTGTACATACTCTTGATATGTCTTTTTTTAATTTCAAGGTTGATCCTACGAAAGGTACTGTTGGTTTTGGATCGGGGCTTCATGGCTGGGCTTTCACCATGAAACAGTTTGCTGAATTCTACGCTACAAAGTTCAAGATCACGCCAGCAAAGTTGATGAAGCGCTTGTGGGGAGATCAGTTCTACAATGCCAAAGAAAAGAAGTGGGCGAAAACATTCTCTGAAGGTTATGTCCGAGGATTCAACCAATTCATCTTGGATCCAATTTTCAAGGTTTTTACTACACTTTATTCTAGTGGTTCAAGATTTGCAGTAACCTAATGGGAAACCTATCACATTTAGTTTTGAAATTGTGGGAACTAAATAATATAAAGGACTGAAAGCAGATTTCACATAGCTGTTTGGATACGAGAATTAAGAAATGCAAAATTGATTCCGGCCTTCCGGGAAAAATTTCTAATCTCAAACCACCAGGCAGACATTTTATTTTATATATTAGCTTTGCATAATAGTACATGTCACAAGATAACACTTATTGAATTAAATTGTATGCAAAAATTAAATGCAAAACAAAGCTTTGGCAATTACTGTGAGGCTAAGAATAAGATCTCTTGTGTTTCTGGACAACTGCAAGACAACCACAATCTACTGTATTGGTATTTAATCAATTTAAGTAAGTTATGACAAGATAATGAATAGTTAGGAACAGAATTGTATTTTTGGCTGGAATGATCAGTACATGCATGAATGTGACCTATAATTTTTCTCAAAGGTTTTTGATGCTATCATGAATTTCAAGAAGGAGGAGACAGCTAAACTTTTGGACAAGTTGAATGTCAAACTTACTGGAACAGATAAGGTGAATTTGGAAAATTTTTCAATAGAAATATTTAGTTGTTGACTTTACCTACGGACAATATTCCTATGACTGCTTTCTGTTACAATTACTGACAAGCTTCACAGTCTCCCAGATTGTACTTATACTAGGGAGAAATTAGGTAGATAGATAGAAAAACTTTATTTGAACACGCTGACCCTGTCAACTGAAGCTGATTTCCAGAAGGGGCGTGCGAAAAAGTATACAGAAAAGACTTTTAAAACTACTGTATTTACAAACATTTTTAGTTTTAACTGACTTGATAATGATGTTCTGTTAACGTCGAAACAGCGTCTAAAAACTTTTATCATGTATATAAATAAGTACATTTTATCGCAGAACTTCATAGTAAAATGTCTTAAGAAACCATTACTAATTTACAAAATTGTATAAGATATATATAGTATTATACGAACTTACAAAATTAACTAAAGTAATAATCTATATACAGGTATATTATACTATATTAACATCTATATTTTCAGTTAGCTATCAATTTATAAGCTGCGAACAAGATACAATCTGGTTCACAATTGTAAGACCTAGTAAGGAATAACAAATGAACATGATGGCTTTTTGAACTGCTGAAAAAAGTCAACAGCTGAAAAAAGATAGTTCCACTTGATTAAGATCAAATGCCAACCTTGTTTTCAAGGGCTGTAAGTTGACCCTGTTTTTCAAATACAGGAGGAAGAAGGCAAGAAATTATTGAAAGCTGTGATGAGAACATGGCTCCAAGCTGGTGATGCTCTACTTCAGATGATAACCATTCATTTGCCTTCTCCTGTTACCGCTCAGAAGTACCGTATGGAAATGTTGTATGAAGGACCTCAAGATGACCCTGTTGCTTTGGGTATCAAGAACTGTGATCCAAAGGTAGGTATCTTTTAAAATGGTTGTTGTGGAATTGAAATAAACAACTAAATTGAAAAATAATGTTGATATTTTTTCTGCTCTGAAAAGTAGTCGCTAAAAACCTGATTTTTGCCAAACTACACAAACACAATCCTACTTTCCATGTTATTCAATATTCAGGAAATTTCATGACTGTTGACACGTAAATTGATAGATGAAACTTCATACAAAAACAACTACTGACTACTCAGAACTTTAAAGTTTTTGCACACCATGAAAAATTTTATGTGAACTCTGTTCTGTTGGTATATCAATATTTTTGGTATATCTATATTACGAAAAACCAAATACCGAATAACCAATAATATTTAGAAAAAGATATTTAATATTTATCAATATATTGCAACAGCCTATTTTAGGAATATCTCAAAAGGGGTTATGTATGGTATTAATTATGTTTCTTTCATCAGGGACCATTGTGTATGTATGTTTCAAAAATGGTGCCAACCAACGACAAAGGTCGTTTCTATGCTTTTGGACGTGTCTTCTCTGGTATTGTGGGAACTGGACAGAAAGTTAGAATTATGGGACCCAACTACGTCCCAGGCAAGAAGGAAGATCTGTATAACAAACCTATTCAGAGGTAAGATTTTCTCATGCTTTTGTTGTTTATTTCTTAAAATTTTCTGAGCTAAATTTCACTAAATTTGCTTAATAATTTAGAAAACCTATTAGGGTTTTCACTTCCGCTAGCGAGTATCGGGGGTAGTGGTTCAAGTGGAGGTGGGATTTTGGTGGAAATTGTGGGGGAGGTGGAAATTTTAGGGGAGGTGCAGTTTCACTCACGACCTCCATGGAAAGTAGGGCTATGGGCCAAAGTCGATGATGTGACGTATGCACATAGTGTACATATTAATCTGACTATGTGTCTAGTTGGACTTCGGTGGGGCAATTGTCACAGCAAGCGCCTTTCACCTCTGAGTTCGTGGGTTCGATTCTCGCTAAGGACTCATGTGAAAAGAGTCAGTCAACGCTCTGCTGAAAGTCGTGTGTTTTCTCCGGGTGTTCCGGTTTCCTCCCGCAGGGAAAGTTTACAGGGTGGGTTAGGATAAGCACAGTTAAGAAAGTGATATCACAATTGTTGTAAAGATAAAATAGTCTAGGCTAAGTATGTGATTAGGTAAGTGTAATACTTGATGTAAAGCGCATTTGATCATATCATGCACATGTTAATGTGCGCTATAGAAATGCTAATCGTAATCGTAGTTGAGGCACTCTGTCTAATGCCAGACAATTTTACTACTAATAATAAATGAATCAATCAACCGAGAGCAGCTCTTAAAAGCAGCATGTTTACAGGACTATCTTGATGATGGGTCGTTACATTGAGCCAATTGAAGATGTTCCTTGTGGTAACATTGTCGGTCTTGTCGGTGTTGATCAGTACCTTGTGAAAACTGGAACAATCACAACGTATGCGGATGCTCATAACTTGAAGGTACGTTATAAGATCTTCAGGGATTACACACAGAGACTTGAATTATTGTAAGATTAAAATCTCAGTGAAGAAATTAAATGCTCTAATCAAAATTACAAACTACAAACAAATTTAGATAAACACATTATATTGAAATTCTAATCTTAATTTATACAGTATGTATGCATTTGCAATTCAGATCTACACTGTAGCATATTAAGCATTTGATATCAACTTATCTACAGTATGTATGTATAATGTATTAGGTCATGAAATTCAGTGTATCGCCTGTCGTGCGTATTGCTGTTGAACCCAAAAACCCAGCTGACTTGCCAAAACTGGTTGAAGGTCTGAAAAGATTGGCTAAATCTGATCCTATGGTACAGGTATGTACACAGAACTCAATCTTCCTTGAGGCCTCCGGTTAAGTGAAAATGATCCCAGAACATAAAAGAATGTTTCTAAATATTATGCCACCTTAATTACAGGGCTGCCAAGGGGGGGGGGGGGGCTATCAATCCGAAGCCTCCTCCACTATTGGCACTGCCTACACTGGCACATGGCCATTTATATCAGATATTTTTGTTTTACCAAAACGATTCTTCTTGTATAAGAAGTACTGTACATGGTACCTTTCTTGTTTTCTTTAGTGCCTAATTGAAGAAAGTGGTGAGCACATTGTCGCTGGTGCTGGTGAACTTCATCTTGAAATTTGCCTGAAAGATTTAGAAGAAGATCATGCCTGTATACCACTGAAGAAATCAGACCCAGTCGTATCGTACCGTGAAACTGTCACTGGACCATCCAGTGTTACTTGTTTGTCAAAATCACCAAACAAACACAACAGATTATTCATGACAGCATCAAAATTACCTGACGGTTTGCCCGAGGATATTGACAATGGTATGTTGTTGGGGGTTTTTGTCAGCCAGTTTAATAGACAATTCCCATTATAGATTAATTTTAAAACTAGGCAAGGAGACTCAAATAAATCACCACAGCTAGAAAGAGCATACTAAAATTAGTAAAATTGCAAAGTTTGATTGCGAAATGTTGTAAAATACCGAAAATATAGCCTTGCAAAGTTTGCAAATTTTGTATACTTTTGTATTGCGTGCGGAAATTCCTACCACATTTGGGCCGAAAATGGTAAAAATTTCCGCACGCAATACAAAAGTATACAAATTTTGCAAGGCTATATTTTCCGTATTTTACAACATTTCGCAACCAAACTTTGCAATTTTACTAATTTTAGTATGCTCTTTCTAGCTGTGGTGATTTATTTGCATCTCCTTGCCTAGTTTTAAAATTAGTTTATAATGGGAATTGTTATATTATAACATCACGGTAAATGTCTGACAAATTTTGGCATGGCCGTACATTTGTTTTGGGGTTTGTTTGTTTCTTGTTTTTTTTCTTGCCATACATCTGTCTTTCCAAGTAAAATAATTGTTCGCAGGCCTGCTAGTAACTATGTATGCGTTTCAAACCAGGTGACGTCTATCCAACCCAGGATATCAAAGCGCGTGCACGATACTTGGCTGAGAAATACGAATTCGATGCCAGCGAGGCTCGTAAGATCTGGTGCTTTGGACCAGAGACCAGTGGTCCCAACATTGTCATCGATACCTCCAAGGGTGTGCAATATTTGAACGAGATCAAGGATAGTGTGATTGGCGGTTTCCAATGGGCGTCCAAGGAGGGACCGTTGTGTGAAGAAAATTTGCGTGGTGTGAGGTTTAATATTCATGACGTCACCCTCCATGCTGACGCCATTCATCGTGGTGCTGGGCAGATCATGCCTACTGCTAGACGATGCATTTATGCTTGTATATTGACTGCTGACCCCGGTCTGCTCGAACCTGTTTACTTGTGTGAAATTCAGGTAGGACTGTTTGCCATTTATTTGGTTGCAATGGCGGCCATGTTGGTTTTCCAGACAAAAGAGCTCAATTAGCCTTTCTCACGCCGCCATTTTTGGTGGCTTTTCAGCCGAAGTTTGCGAGATAAGTCCACATAACAGCGACTTTTTATAATTTTTTGGACGAATGATGGTAAATTTGCTTTGTAAATGGTTAGTTTATTTTGAAAAATTGCTTTTCACGTTGTTTTACAGTAATTGTCTGCATTGGTTAACGAGTATTAGATGCCACCCAAAAATGGCGGATATTCGTCATCGTGAGAGAGGCTAATTATAGAATTATTTTGAACTGGAACACCAGCATGGCGGCTGTGGCGTCATGTGCAAACGCTCTATTCCATATTTGAGTAGAATAGGCCAGACAAATTTGAGACATTTGGAATATTTGAGACAAATTAGGCCAGATCCTCCCCTGATATTTACGCTGCTGTGTTGATATTCTTAGTGCCCTGAAGTTGCAATTGGTGGCATTTATGGTGTGTTGACCCGACGTCGTGGTCATGTGTTTGAAGAATCTCAAGTTGCTGGAACACCTATGTTTATTATCAAATCATATCTGCCTGTAAATGAATCATTCGGTAAGTAATAGATAAAGCATGACCGGCCGTGTTGTATCAGATATACAAGCATATTGTACAGGGTGTATAAAAAAAAAGGTAATCGAACTTCAGCGCGCTATTATACGTGAATTACTCTGCGTATGAACAATTGGTTTTCATATTCGGAACGATCAAGCTTTTAGCTATTGAATGACCTGCTTTTCATACCAAGTGGAGAAAAAATAAGCATGTACGAGGCCGATCAAAAATGTTAGTCAAAATCGCATATTTTCACCTCTGTGCCTAATTAAAACAATGCATAACAAAAGAAAAAAGCAATTAATCACGAACGTGTCGTAGCTTAACTTAGCTAAGATTATGAATATGTGTGCAGTTTAATGAAGTGAAATTCATCAACTTAAGTCCTAAAGGGAATTCATTTTCAATGGTTTTAGACCTAACTCTCAACGGTGAAAATATGCGATTCTGACTAAGATTTTTTATCGGATTCGTATTTGCTCATTTTTTATCCATTTGGCATGAAGAAGATGTCTTTTAACAGCTAATAGCATGATCTTTCCGAATGTGAAAAAATCTCGTTCATACTTAGAGTAATTCAGATACAATAGCGCGCTGAAGTTCGATTACCTTTTTTTTTATACACCCTGTATAACTCGCGTACGTTGTCGTAGGTGAGTTGTGGGCTTGATTTACAGTGGTGTAACTTTACTTTTTTGACCACTTGCCATCAGGGCAAGTTGGTCTTAAAAGTTAGTTGCCCTGAATAAAATTCACTTGCCATCTAGGGTATCTAGGTAGAGGATATATATTAAGGGGACAACATGTCGACCCGTTCTCCCACTGCTCTATATATGGCCATGTTATACTGCCTCAGATCTAGCTTTGGCCCACAAGAAACAAAATTTGAAATCAAGTACATGCACTATAAAACATTTGTCCGACAATGAAAACATAATCTTAAAGATGACCTGTGGCAAAGGGAACTTGCCCAATCGGGCAAGCAAGGTGAAACGTTTACTTGCCGTCGTGATATTCACTTGCCGCGGGCAAGCGTTAAGTTACGCGTTTAATTTACACAGTACAATTCAAGTTGTAAGCAGGTTACATGCGACAGTTTTAGGCAAAAGCTGTGTAGTCTAAATCGGCCTGTAAATGCATGTAAATCGGCTTGGAAATCGGCCTGTAAATGCAATGCGAATATGTCCGCTAATTTATGACGTCATGTTGGTTGCTAGCCTGCGTGCAGCCTGACTTTAAATGGAGAGAAGTCAGTCTGCGAATCTGGGAACAATACCGTGTTCGCGCCATCTTTTGAATTGCATGGATTTCTGTATTCAAACGTGATTGGCTATTGCTCAAAAGCCTAACACACACGCTAGGATTGGCCAATTCGTTAATATATATTTGGTTCAAACAACATTCCAGAATGAAAAAAATGGCGGACAAAAACACAAAGAGTAATGTTGTGTGTAATTTATGCGCAAACCCATACAAAATATTTGAAAGGGTTCTCATTGAGGTTCCCAAGACGCTATTTTGCTAAATATATTATTTTGTTGAACTGAATCTATTAACGAATGGGCAATCGTAGCGCGTGTATTAGGCTTCTGAGCAATAGCCAATCACGTTTGAATACAGAAATCCATGCAATTCAAAAGATGGCGCGAACACGGTATTGTTCCCTGATTCGCAGACTGACTTCTCCCCCATTTAAAGTCAGGCTGCACGCAGGCTAGTTGGTTGCAAGCTCTTCCAAATGGTTGAATATCACTGCTATCGTCCAAGACGATAATTTCAAACTTCACTTACTGGTAAATGTGATGACACACTGGAGAAAAACGTGAACTGATATCAACAGATTTTAGAGTTAATACATTTATAACCAGTGTAAGTTGAGCTTGCAACCAACATGACGTCATAAATTAGCGGACATATTCACACTCATTTACATATCAAGCAAATTGAAATATCTCTGGAACAAACCATAAAAACAAGAAACTGGAAAATAAGTTACACTACAACTTAAAGAGTTCTTTCATTTAAGAAAATAAGAAATTTCATGTCCTATACACATGAAGCTAATCCAGTTTGAACAACGCCATGCCACCTGATGATTAAGTGAAATGTATTATTAATGTATATAGGATTCACTGCTGATCTTCGTTCCAACACTGGTGGCCAAGCCTTTCCTCAATGTGTGTTTGATCACTGGCAAGACTTACCTGGAGACATTAACGATCCAAGCTCAAGACCTGGCAAGGTTGTAACCGACACAAGAAAGAGAAAGGGTTTGAACGAAGGCATCCCACCTCTGGATAAATATCTTGATAAAATGTAAAGCAATCGAACTGGTTTCAATACTATATCATATAGAATTGATGATATATAAGGAATTTTAAATATCGAGGGTTTATATTAAAGTAATACTGAGCTACATGTAAACTAAGGTTGCTGCAGTAATTCTATAAAATACGTAACAGAGCCCGCGTCGTTTTTTTATGCTGAAAGCGGTCCCTTGCAGCACAGCATTTGTCGAACGCAAATATGGCCGAATACAGGTTCCGGCAAGGTCCTCGATTAATTTTTAAGGCAACAAGCAAACATGTGCCACTTTTGTTTTCACCGACAATTTTTTCCAGAGTCACTCGTATATTTGTTCTCGTATTTGTCAAAGCTTCCAACATCGTACCCAGGGCGGTTTCCTTCCGCGGTTTGGTTTTTGTCAAAGTTCCGCTTCCGCTTTGGGTTTTGTCAAACCATAGCGTATCGAAGGGAATAACAATATAACTCATTATCTATGTTGGTCAACGTTTACTCATTTATAAACCCGGTCCTTCAGCGTCGTGTGTGTGTATTTTTGCCCAACTAACCAATAGCAATGTTTTAAGAAAGTTACCTATCCGTGACTCGAACAATAGGGTAAATTGGAAATTGCTATTGGTGGATTTGGCGAAAATACAATGCACACATGACAGTGAAGGACCATATTTATGAATAAACGTTGACTAACATAGATAATAGCAATCTTCCCTTCGATAGACTTATGGTCAAACAGACGGCATTCCCGGGAGCAGTAATAACGTTCCAGTAGTTCCAAGATTAGTTCGGAGACCAGACAAGAAGAGAAAGCATTTAACTGATCGAATACATTGAAGCCTATTTCACACAGTCACTGGTAAGTGTTTTTACTGTCTGGCTCAAATATCAACAACGTCAACACGGCGACGACAGAAAACAAAATTACGCATATTTTTGTATTCGAGCGAAACGAACATCACTAAACTTTTAAAAGCACAATACAATACAACAAAAAATTTTATCTAGGCACGGTAAAAAGTTCCGTATACACTATATTACAAAAAGAAAAACATTAACTGGTTTACAAGATTGCCGTGTGGGAGTCTGCGTTACTATATATATCGCTAAAATTATTATAATAGTCATTTGTAGCCTTCTTAAATTGGGAAAGTAGTGGAATCATATAACTCGGGCTTCTTTTTAGGAAATTAGTGCGCGCTTTAATTTGATTTCAGAATTCCTGAAATTATACCTCGTGCCACGAAGAGAGAGAATATTTTGCAAGTAAGAGTGCAGTATCTTTAACATCAAATTAGTTTTAAGTTTCTTGCGTCTCAGCGAGAGCTTATCCAACTGCAAACTATCCAATAACAACGCAGTTTTACTATTCATGTATCAATTCAGCTTAAATGTTCAGACTTTTGTATCACTTACACCATTTTACAATTTATATATCACCAGTATCCTCACTGTTTGTCTACATTATAACTCAAGCTTCACCAACATCATCACAGTCCATGCATCATCATAACATAATTCACAAGAATCATCGGTATCCACACCATTCCAACTCTATCAGTCACATTGAATCGAAATTTCACTCCACACTCCATTTGATGTTCACCCAATAAAATGTCCCAGCAGGGCCATTGCGCAGCATTCCAGGATCTGAATACCTGCAACCACCTTTTTGATCCAATTCCAAAAGAAAAACAAACAAAAAATGCGTCTGGGATCTCTCGTTTGTGGATTACTTATAAACATTATTTATTCATTTATTGTACCCACTTAACATGTTTTCAACAGGGTCTGGAAAGTATACCATGCCGTGAAATATTGTATATTAGGTGCACGCATATAATGCGTGTGCTGTTTTGTGTCTTTTGTATGTCAATTCATTGGAGAAGCTCATACACTAATAGTATTTTACTTTTACTTCAAGTATTTTTAAGGATAGTTTGTACTTTTTTCTCAAGTACGTTTTGCCTCCAGTACTTCTTACTCAAGTCGTTTTATTGTTAATTACTTCTACTTTTACTCGAGTACAAATTCAAAGTAATTTAGGCACCACTGGCTTTGCGAGTATCAAATTTAATTAAATCACCATTGGATATTGTTTATTTGTTTCGAAAATATTTGCCGACCTAGATTGAGAATTATCACTTTTAGGTCGGTAATTTCTTGCCGGTCTGAAATTTCGAGAATTTCAAGGACTGTATACTGAATTATACCGCAGTACACGAATTTGTCTGAACCACTATAGGCTTTAGGTATTTCCTGTTACAGTAAGACTACGTTTACACTAGAACTTCGTTCCGAAAAAAAATATGAATCCGGAAAAAATTCTCGTGTAAACGGTTTCTGTGAA
Source organism: Paramuricea clavata (assembly GCA_902702795.2). Classification (NCBI taxonomy): domain Eukaryota; kingdom Metazoa; phylum Cnidaria; class Anthozoa; order Malacalcyonacea; family Plexauridae; genus Paramuricea; species Paramuricea clavata. Next base: position 15,124 of record CACRXK020000304.1, read on the forward strand.
GAATCCTGATCAATTTGCTCCCGTGTATGTTTTTCAAATTTATTGCTATTAAACTCGACCTCCGCCGGGTATTATTTATTTCACCGAAGCCGACGGTATATTCCTTTAATTAAAATGCTACCCAATGGTTTCACTGTATCTCACATTTCGAAGTGGTAACCTGTCTATCCTCATAAGTTGTACAATAAACTGGTTACCAGATGCTTCTTACTATCTATGTCTTTCGAGAGGTCCCATTTCGATAATCAATATATGCTCGTCGGCATTTTTGCCTATATTGTGTCCGGCTGTGTAGTCTACTGCTTTTACGAATCCGGAAACGTTTGCTCTAGTGTAAACGGGCAAAACGTAGGTCTGTTTTTGCTGCCGCAGCGAGCGAGCCTGAAGCGAGCGAGCAAGGCAGCAGATCCTAATTTTGTTATGTGGGTCGAAATCAAAATTTGGCGCATTGCATGACGGTACCAGTGAATTTTAACCGTGGTGCAGCGCGGTCAGGCATAAGGCAAACAGACAATGTGATCATCTTTCATCTTTGATCTTTTATGGAAAGCCATAGCTGGCTTAAAGTGATCAAACGGCATTTTTACGGTGCTTTCGCCACCATACCATACGCGGTGGTTCCCGCATTATACGCGGTGGTTCCCGCATTATACGCGGTGGTTCCAGCATTATACACGGTGCTTTCACCATTTACATACGCGTTGCTTTTGCAATTAATATACGCAGTGGTTCGAGCACTATATGCGGTGCTTTTAACATTATACGCGATGCTAGCTTTCATTCAACATTATTTCCATATTCTTTCCATGACATGTCTATGATTTAACGATTGTTTAAATTTGGTATGTGGTTGACAAATGCTTTTTGCCTATGGTCTGCAAGGACAATGACATGCTTGATGCTTTTCTGTGTATATAAATTAATATAACGCAGCGAATGCGCCAAGCGGTATAAACGCGGTTGAAATACGATATTTAATAAAATCTTGAATGTGCCGTATGATTTAATTATGTTTTAGGATTTACAAATGCTTTGTCTTAATGTCTTTTGTATTTATACTTGTACTGCATCGCAAGGCAGTACCGGTAAGTGAACAAATTCCACATGTGAGATTGTCTTGTATATATTTTTGTTTCTTTGATAAACATTAAACACGCAAACTTTAATTAGTGAGACGCAATGTTAAATGTCACTTGCATGTCATTGTCATTGACCTTTAACCCCTGGTCTAATTGGCCGCTTTTGAAAATGTTGATCATGACAAACCGCACTCCTTAATTATGCAAACTTTGTGTTTTAAAAACGGGTAGGATAAAACGCGGATACGGATGGACGGATGAATGATGGACGGACCGGACGGATGACATATATATGTCATTATATAGTCTGCGCGCAGCCGCGCAGGGTAGTTAGTGGCTTACTTCTTCGCTGGTTGTTATACTTTAAAATAATTTCGTATATACCGAGAAATCAATATTCCGAGTATATAAATATATAAACTGGGATGTTACACTGATAGCTTGTTTACATTTCCTGGAGCATCAAATCTTATGTTTAACCACGGTGGTTTAACCCATTAGCTGGCAATGCGCCCTTCCCTTGTCCAGCGCCAGAAGATTTTACTCGTCAGTGATATAGGGTACTGCCAGTAAATGGGTTAACAAACCTATCTGCCAATGTCTCTTGTTAATCCATCAGCACAGTAATGACCCCTACTTTAGTATTTACCCTGTCCAACGCCATTTTTAATACTCAGTCAGTGGTAGGGTACTGTCAATAAATGGGTTAACCTGCAAGGATAACAATAATAGGATGTTTCTGAAGGACTCGTTCAACACCCTGTAGTTTGTCTTTTGCTGTCGAAGGCAGCATTACTGCCCTGTGGGTAACCTAGTTTATTTAGTAAATGTTTATGGTCGTGAAAAACGCGAAACTCTATTATTGGAATATTGACATAAGATCTGCAACTAAAAGTTTCTGTTTACATAGCCTTGGGTATAAAGCCTTGTTTTCGGCATCCTTGTTACTGGTTATATTCATTTCAATGGTTACTGGTATATCAGATTATATAAAGGATCTTCATTGCTGCGGAGCGAGCGAACCTGAAGCGAGCTAGCGTAGCAGCAACCTGATATATGCAGAGAGGGGGTCAGTGAACTAAATTTTATTTAGCGCATGGAATTGTGGTCCTGCGCGCTTTCTATGCGCAGAACACACATTTTAAACTCGCTCGAGTCTTCGAATTTTTATCGAATTTCTAAAGCTTTTCAAGTCTTAATGTTACGCTTACATTTGTTTTGGACTTTGGCCACTGTCAGTTTATATTTTTGATAACATAAATGTGTGTATATAGTCTATAAAATGTGGTAAATGCGCCTAGCAGTAAACAGACTTGATATGAAATTTGATCTTAATTTACCTGTATGCCAATGAGACGCACATGTTTAATATCTGTCACCTCTGATTGCCCTTTAACCCGTGGTCTTTGCTATCAGTTCCATTCACATTTCACTGCAGCTCACTAGTCCCTGCGAGTAATCACTGTGCTTGATATACATGTAATTTGTGCTGTTTACTGTAGTTCTATTTACTTTTAATGCCCGCAGCAATCCCTACCTTGCAGGTACCCTAGTTTATATAAGTAAGTCTTCCGTCAGGAGATAAAGGGCTTTAAACGCAAGACTATAAGTACTTTCCGGAAGGGTGTTTTAAGTGTCAAGGTTTGATAGTTTGCCGTCTTTGAACTTTTTCTATTCGACATATCCATGATATTCTCGGCAATTTAAGAGGCTGTCTCTCTAAGAACCAACCAGTGGCTTTCAAGCAAAAAAAAAGATTTTCGCTTCTATTTTGCCCCCCCCCCCTGTTGTGTTTGCCTTAGCAACATTTTTTGTCGGTTTTAGAATTTTTAAATTCCATTTTATGTTCGAGTTTTAGCTTATTACATGAGGACCCGCGCACAATGGCAGATTGCATTTATTTTCCGCACCCCTTTTGGGGGGGGGGGGTTAAGGACAATGGAAAATGCAGGGGAGGGGTGTAAAAAAGGCTTTGGAAATCCAGGGGGAGGGGTGAAAAAGACAGCAGAATCCAAGGGGTGGGGTGATTAGAAACCAAAATCCAGGGGATGGTCTGCGATTAAAGCCGTTTTCCAGGGGTATCTGGCTATGAATTTATTGAGAGGTGTTTGAGGGTTAAAATGTATTAATTGCATGAATGTATTCACTCCATGACCAGATGCAAAATATGTAATTTAATGATAGGTTTTGACGCTGGGTTTAAATATTGATAACTCAAGTAATAGTTAACCGAATAGCAAATAGCGTATCATGGCCTATCATCATTCTGTTGACGCCATCATTCTGTTGACGCCATCCTTAGATTTAGTAAGGCAGAGTGCGCGCCAAATTTAGTACTGCGACGATTTAGTTCGAATGGCGAATATATCTCGTTTTTTTTCGATATTCCTTTTGCCTTGCTTTTCCTTAAATTAAGTCAACGGGGTATAAACAAACTGTGGATGAATCCAACACATAGCTCAAGGAATCAAGGTAAATGTATTAGCATGTCAGCATGATCAACGCGATCTTTAGAACAATTCATTAAAGACAATTGGCATTAAAATGGTATAATAAGCATGCATATTTGAATTATTTAAATAATCTAAATTGGGAGGAGGTTTCTCTGCATAACGACCCTAATGATATGTGGACTGAATGGTTGGATTTGTTTATGTCTGTGATTGATAAACATATAATACAAAACATAATCCGAAGATAAGCATCTTGAAACCCAAAATATGAGTCAAACAAGAAAGTGAGTGAGTAATATTTCGATTTTATTACAAAATCATCATCAGTTAGTCAACTCAGTCTGATGATGATTTTGTAATAAAATCGAAATATTACTCACTCACTTTCTTGTTTGACTCATATTTTGGGTTTCAACTTTCAAGATGCTTATCTTCGGATTATGTTTTGTATTATATTTTTTGAAATTGTCGGCTGGTATTGGTTATTGATAAACATGCCCCACTTAAAAAGAAACGTATAGGCCAGAAACGAAAGTCTCCCTGGATTACTTCACATGTAGTTCAGAAAATTCGCGAAGGCAATTCGATATTACACGTGACGATGAAATTTGTGTACAATATAAGAAAGCATGCAGTCGAAACGAAACTAACAACACTGTTAGGCAGGTTAAACTTAACTATTTTATCACTAATATTGAGGCTGCACGAAAAGATCCAAGGAAAACTTGGAGACTAGTCAGTACGATCTGAACTCTCGTAAAGTGTGTGATGTAACCAGTGTCAAGAAAGTCAATCTTGACGGTAATGAAATCACTAATGCGGCTGAAATTTCGGATGCCTTTAATTCATATTTTACCTCGATAGGAGAGAAACTTGCGAACAAAATACCTAGCTCTAATGTTAATCCCGTCTCTTATATTCAATCCACAAATACTGTATTTTCTTTCGGGGAAATTGGTTTGTGTGTAAATTGTTTGCTTAAAACGATTAATGCTAACAAAGCTACCGGCCCTGATAAAATATCAGGTAGATTATTGAAAATAGCCGCTGATATTCTTTCACCCTCGTTAACTAAAATTTTTAATAGATCACTTTCTAAGGGGATTTATCCGACTGATTGGAAAATGGCAAAAGTCTTACCTATGTTCAAAAATGGCGAAAAATGTGATCTAAGTAATTATCGTCCCATTTCAATTATATCGGCGGTTGCCAAAGTTTTTGGTATAGAACCGTTCCGTTTATGATCAATTTTACTCCTATCTGACAAGTAACAACTTACTGTCGAACGTACTATCGAGTTTGTTGGTTAACCGAGTCAAATCCGAGTCCGAGTCAAATGTCCGAGTCATTGTTTAATCGATGGTCTTTGCAGTTCAATGACTTAATTAGTACCCTAATCCAGAGTTTGTAGGTTACTGACCGACTCAAATCCAAGTTCGAGACAAATGTCCGAGTTACTGTTTAACTGTCTTTGTCGGCTTAGTACCCTAACCCTAAACCTACTCCTAACCCTATTCGACTGTATAACAAACGTACTTGCAGGGAGGTGAGTCCGGGATTGGACGCACCGAGGGTGGCTGGAAATTTCCCGAAATTACCGAGCGAAGCGAGGTGAGTTCGGGAAACTTCCAGCCACCCGAGGTGCGTCCAATCCCGGACTCACCGAACCTGCAAGTACGTTTGGTTTTTATCCCATACACCGAGCCATACACACATTTGTAGCTCTTCGCGATATATTCGTCGATGTTTTGTGAACATTTTCCCGGCCAAAAAAATCACTGGGCAAGAAAATACTTCTTTATCTACGTCTACAATACCTTTACTGCACTTTTTCTTTGGTTTTTCTTCAGTCTCAGTATGTTAGTCACCGAAAAAAGTTCTTTAAAGTTTAGGTTTATCGGCTAAATCTTGTCCGCCATATTTGTTATTGTTATTGCAACGTAAGCAGTTTAGCGGGTGAGCTCGGGCGAAAAGCAGGTGAGCTCGACGACAAGCTCACCTGCTCTAAACCAATCAGAAAGCCGCTTTTAACACAGGTATGGGATAATGAATTTTATTCACTTTCGTCTTTTCTTATGCGACTCGGGCATTTGACTCGGGCTCGGGACTGACTCGGACTCGGATTTGACTCGGTAAATGGATTTACTCTCGAACTATCAGTCCGGGTTTCGAGCATCATATAGTACCGTTACAGCTTTATTATAGAGTCGACTAATAACTGGTGCGTAAATATTGATATGGGTTTGCTTAACGGAGTGGTTTTCATTGACCTAAATAAAGCTTTCGATACAATTGATCACGAAATTCTTATACGTAAACTCAAGTGTTATGGTGTTGATTACAATGCGCTATCGTGGTTTAATTCCTATTTAAACAATCAAAAACAGAAATGCTACGTAACGGAGTTCCCATGACGGAGTTCCGCAGGGCTCTATTATAGGCCCACTTTTGTTTTTAATCTATATCATTGACTTGCCTAACTGCTTGAACGAGGGTTTACCTAGAATGTTTGCTGATGATACGAACATCGGCATGCAAAGTAATAATCTTTCTCAGAGCTAGAAAATCTTATAATGCCGAAATAGCCAATATATACACATGGCTAGAGGCAAATAAGTTAAGTTTAAATATTGCCAAGACTGAATTTATGGTTATTGGATCTCGACAAAGACTTTCAACCTTTCATAATCAGAATGTGGAAGTATGTATTAATAATAAACAGATTAATAGAGTGATGAAGTCTAAATCATTGGGTTTAACAATTGACGAGAACTTGACTTGGAAATATCATGTTGATAATATCACGAAAAAAGTTTCTTCGGATATCGGCGCTCTCAAACGAATGAGAGATTTTATTACCAAGGAAACTGCAATTCGAGTTTACCAAAGTTTGGTGGAGCCCTATTTTTCGTATTGTGCCCCTGTTTGGGATGACCCATGCATAGGTAAAAAGCAAAGCGAAAAATTACAAAAATTACAGAATAGGGCCGCCCGTGTTATTACTCGTTCATCTTATGATATTTCATCAAGTTCTCATCTTGAAGAACTCAATTGAGAATCATTGTCCACTAAGCGATTAAAGCAAAAGGCAATCCTCATGTTTAATACTGTTAACAAACATACACCATTCTATTTACAAGAGATGTTTTCACCGGCCTAGTGAGAATGTTTATAACCTGAGAGATCCTTATGGTAAACTCTATACCAAGAACATTTTCGTTCCGCAGCAAACCCGAAAGCAAAGTCCTATAAAAACATGGCTTTCTCGAAACACTACCTCGACCAACATTACGGACAAAAACCTAAACTGTCTGTTAAGATTTTAAAAAGAACAAAAGGATCTGTAGAACGGAAAATTACCGAAGCATTATTCATCCAAAAGCTTAATCCAGACTTGAATGGAAAATACGAACAGTTAAATGTCTTAGATTTCGTAGTTTAAACATTAAAGACAGAATTAACAATTTCTAATTTTTATTAGAATTAATCGGACACGTGCACGTAATTTATATGCTTACGCAATTTCGCACGCGCGAATAACGGTCGCAATTTTAACGTTTATGCATGCGCATGTTAGTTTAAATTCAAATTGTAATCCTACCTGAAGATGGAGTAAATCTCCGAAACGTCGTTTGTTAATGAAATAAACATTTAAAAAAGTCTTACTGTGGTCTATATATTGAACACAAAAAAGTAAACTCTATGTCCCAAAACCAAGTACAGATTATTTGAAACGCTCCTCCACGTTACAGTGGAGCCTCCTTATGGACTGATGGCCTGCCTGAATCTCTTAGATCAGTAACCTTTCTCGCTGCTTTTAAGACAGGTTTAGAAGCCTTCTTAATAAATAATCGATCTGACTCCCACACGGCAATCAGGTAGAACAGTATCTAAATTTCTTTGGCTCCTTTTTAATATATTTTAATATTTTTGTAAATAATTATACTGATGATTCTCCATGTTTAAATAAAGTTGATGTATGTATGTATGTTGTGAAAACTCGGAATACCGGAATATCACGGAATATGGCGGAATATCCGACATTTTCCCGGAATATACGATATTAGCTATTTTGTTACAAAAGTGATGGATCTTTCCCATTTTGACGGTAAGTAACAAACAATAACTGGAAGTTTTATATGTTGTTTATATCATTATTATTACGAGTGTTCACCAAAAATTTTGAATCAATACGATTAATTCCTTCTCAGTTTTTTTTTGTTTGTTAAACTTTATTGAGCACAAATTAATTCAACAAATATTCATCTAACATACAATTAAAGAGTTGTACTCAAACGGACAAGGCACAAACTGGACGTAAAGTCCATTGCATGGTGCCCCTCCTCTTCCTAACATAAACCTTTTAATTCACAGTATACTGTACAGGGTGTCCCAAAAAACCCAAAACCACTGAAACAACGCACTGCCAGAATTCGAACGCCCCAGCACCAACTGAACGCCGCAAAGATACGTAAATATTATCGACATGATGCATATAATATGAGTATTGAAGAAATTAAAATATCTTTGTAAGCTCACGATTATCTGCTCTTCGGAATTTAAAGCAACTTCCTAAACAGTTTCTTTATTCGTAAAATTTACTTTTGTCAAGCTTTTATGCACTTATGGGTTCAGCAGAGTGCTAAGGCAATTCAATTCCCAAGCAACACGCTATCTCGACAGCTTTGGTCCCCTCTGGGGCACCCTGTATAACATATTTACTTAATAAATATTAATACTATGCATGCACATTAATTTGATTAGTTAAGTTAGTTTATTATTTGTGACAACCACAATCACGTTCAAGTGACCAGGTGCAAGTCATGTCCGGATCAAATACCGTTTCCAGAATATTCTTATACCTCATCATGAGGTATAGTTTGAAAGACGATGGCGATGTAAAACTGGAAGGATCAATCGAGACAGAAACACTGTTCCATAATTTGACAATACGATTAAAATACGACGAACTGTACGTACAAGTTTTACACAACGGAGTTTCTAAGTATTTGGATCTCAATGCTCTACGTGTCCGTCCATGCATGATTGTCAAAGTTAACAAAATTTGAGACATCAATGTCAATATATCCGTTCACAGCCTTATAAAAAAATACTAAGTCTTTGACCTCGCGATCGTACGCAAGAGGGAGCATATCCAGTTGCTGAAGTCTCTCTTTGTAGGATAGTTCACCGGCAAGATCCATCTCGTAGCACGTCTCTGAATCTTCTCAGCCTTTTGTTTCAATAAGGAACTTGCTGGAGACCAAACCTCAGTCGCATAACTTAACTTGGACCTAACCAACGTCAAATAGAGAGTCTTTCGAACACTACTGTCAATAATTGAAATACATGTTCGCTTTAATAGACCGAGTAATTTGTTAGCTTTCGCACAAATGCAGGTAAGATGTGATTCCTATGACAAATTCTCGGTAATGATCACCCCGAGATCTTTTTCTTCGTTTACTCGAAGTAACTTGGTAGAATCCATATGGTACTGAAAATGTAATGGATTGACCTTGCGTGTTATGGACAGAACTTTGCACTTTGACGCATTAAAGTTCATGTTATTTTGATAACTCCAAGAACTAAGTTCTGTTAAAGCGTCTTGTAATTTCTCACAGTCACCGATAGTTGATACGTTCCTGTAGAGTTTGGTGTCATCTGCATAAAGTCTTGTAGAGATACAATCTGGCACAACGTCTGGTAAATCGTTTATGAATATTACAAATAGCATAGGACCCAAAATACTTCCTTGCGGAACGCCCGAAGTAACATGTGCCTAGTCGGAGGGCACACGAGCGGTTGCGTTGAAAACCATGTTGCAGGGTTGTGAGGAGATGTTTTACCTGAGCACGCAGACCGTTCCCAACAAGACGTTCTAGAACTTTGTTTATTATGCACAGCAGGGAGATAGGTCTGTAGTTGATGGCTGGTTTAAGGGAATGATCCTTTTTGTGATTTCATTGCTACAGCGTCTTGAAAAATAAAAGTGCTGACGTCAGCATTATTTTCGAACGCTTTCAGAACTGTGTTATACACAAAATTTAGTTACAAATTCTATATATATAAACAAGAATTTAAACAACTTACCTCTATTTTAGCATTTGATTTTTGGATAAATGCTTGGTGGTATAAAATGGTCAATTTTATACCACCAAATTGACACTTTTATTTTTCAAGACGCTGTAACTCAGGAGGAGTTAATCATATTGATTCAAACTTTTTGGTGAACTCTCGTAATTATAATGATATAAACAACATATAAAACTTCCAGTATAGAGTTAATGTCTGTTACTTACCGTCAAAATGGGAAAGATCCATCACTTTTATAATAAAATATGTTGTCAGACGTCCATGTTTATAAACAGTCGCATGGCTACCATCAGAAAATATCGTGATGTTTCGGTATATTCCGGGAAAATGTCGTGATATTCCAGTGCCTTTTTTAACTATATATCTGGGGGAGGCAATTGCCCCCTCCCCAGGGAAAGAATTTGCCCCCCCCCAGTAAAGCCATTTCTGCCCCCGAAGTGCGAAGCAGAATTGCTCATGATTGCTGTCAGAATTGCAGTTGATTTACTTGATAATGAGATTATGCCCTTCATAGCCTCCTCCACAGCCATCTCGTGTGTAATTCATATTGTTCTTCACCGAGTATTTCATAATAGCGATAGATTTCATGCAAACAATCCGATAAAATGCTAGCCTTTCCAAGCCTTACGACTATTTCCTAGCACTCTCCTCCGCAGAGACGTTTTGTTTTGGGAGGTTTTATTGCAAAATTGTTTTCTTAAAAATATCAAGTTATATTAAGAGCCCCCCCAATCGCCACAAAAACCATTCTCTCAGAAAGTACACGTTACATGCTCGAAGCTGAAACTGATTAAGTTCGTCTCGACTGAGGAAAAAGACGATATACTGGAGGAACTTGATTTGTGAAATCTCGTTAAAGCAGTTGTAGAAGAATAATAGATGAATAGATTTAGTTTAGTCAAGAAGAATAGATTTAGTTTAGATTTTTAACTGTTAAATACATGTATGCATCATCATAGCATGAATATTTCTGGAAATGGTGTCTTAATTATAGAACCTAAAATAATTTAAATGCAACATTTCTGATCAAAATCACATTGGGATTCCCCTCCCCCCCCCTCCCCAGCATCACAGAGAGGAAATAAGGTGACACTGACCCCCTCCTCCTATTTTTCAAGGTGACTTTTCCAATTTATTTAATTCCGAGTAGAAATGTCTGGAAAAATTCATGTCTTCGATGTACTTAAAGGGAAATGGCAATATATTTTTTATTTTCTCATTTGAAAGAACTTTTGAAACTATTTAATAACTTTTTAATATTTTCACTTGAAGTAATGACATGTCAGCCATCTTGGATAAATTTTTTATCTCATTAACCGTAGTTTTGGTGACATCACAAGAGGTAAAAGTATTCGTTGCTGACCAAATATTGATTGGTAGATGTTTTAACGGTTTCAAGTGATCTTGATATTTCCAAGGGCATACAGAGTATAATTTTGAGTGCAAAATGATTGGTGGTTGTCCAGATAAAAATATTGTGTGACCCCTGTTGTGACGTAACATGCATATCTACAAAAATCCAAGATGGCGGACATTTCATTTCTTTCGATTAAAATATTTGTAGAAGTAATCAAGATATGAAAAAACGGTAAAAGAGTTTTCTATACGATTTTAAATGTTCTTTCAAACAAGAAAATAAATATATTGCCATTTCCCTTTAATAATCTTCGGAATTCTGCTAGATTTCACCCCAAATGCATGAAATCGCAATTCAGGGACCCTAGATTTCAAAATTTTCCGGACCCTCCTAGACCCCCCCACGCCTTCCCCCGCAAAATTAAGGTTTGGCTACGCCACTGGTTATAGCTGTACGATTATAGCTACAAAGAGTTGAAATTATTATTTAAAGTAAAATATGGCTGAAGTTAATAAATTAAAGTTTTACAAAATCTCTCTTCAGACTCGCACGTTCGCCAAACCTTGACGGCTCATATTTTTCGTTCTGCCTGTTTTGCCCCCCCCAGTGAAAATTCCTTAAAAAAGGCACTGTGCTATTCCGTGAAATTCCGGCATTTTCCGTGATATTCCACCATATACCGTGATATTTCGGGTTTTCACAACTCCCTGATTTATACGTGGTTTACAGGTATAAACTATTATAAACTGGAGAAAGATAGTGATTACGACCATTGAGTCCATATGAAAACTAGGCTTTAAGGCAATGCAAGTTATAGTCGCCTTTGTCTTAGAGATGCTGTTGTTGATGAGCACGTTCTTGTTGCCATTGTGTATACCAACGTCCCTAATGAATAACGATACAGCAGTAAAAGTTTGCAGCTTTGCTGATGCAATGCTTAAGTTAAGTAATTGTTCTATAACCTGCGCGCATTGTGATGACGTTAATAAACGGTGTAAAGCCCGTCCTGCTACAAGTAGGGGCGCTTTCCATTTAATGGCCTGACCAGTCAGACCCAAATGCTTTTCTCTGTATCAATGGAAAGATCTGGTCTATGTTTCTCAAATATCTATCGAAAATGGACCTCATTCTAATGTTATCTAAATTTTCCGGTCAGATAAGTCCGAAGCCCAAATGGTTTGTGTTTTATTCAACAATTTGACCGTTCTGACCGGTCTGGTCATGTTAATGGAAAGCGCCCGTAGACTCTCATTTGTAACGATACAACATCTGTAGCGCGTCTTCGTTTCATGCGATGTCGTGTCGTTGTGTCGAATTAAATGCATAAATTATGTTAAAGTCTGTTTCTGTCTTTCTGATCCCGTGGTTTCAATTTCTGGTTCAATCCATGATCGCTAGTCATGAAATAAATTCGTCCGAATTAATGGTTGTCACTTTACAGCGAACCAGAAAGGAGTGAAGCCAAGCAAAACAAAGAGCGAACTAGAAAGGAGTGAAGCCAAGCAAAACAAAGAGCGAACTAGAAAGGAGTGAAGCCAAGCAAAACAAACAGCAAACTAGAAAGGAGTGAAGCCAAGCAAAACAAACAGCGAACCAGAAAGGAGTGAAGCCAAGCAAAACAAACAGCGAACTAGAAAGGAGTGAAGCCAAGCAAAACAAACAGCGAACTAGAAAGGAGTGAAGCCAAGCGGAATTGAAGAACTTCGGAGACAATCTGCCAACCAACCAACCAACCAACCAACCAACCAACCAACCAACCAACCAACCAACCAACCAACCAACCAACCAACCAACCAACCAACCAACCAACCAACCAACCAACCAACCAACCAACCAACCAACCAACCAACCAACCAACCAACCAACCAACCAACCAACCAACCAACCAACCAACCAACCAACCAACCAAACAACCAACCAACCAACCAACCAACCAACCAACCAACCAACCAACCAACCAACCAACCAACCAACCAACCAACCAACCAACCAACCAACCAACCAACCGACCAACCAACCAACCAACCAACCAACCAACCAACCAACCAACCAACCAACCAACCAACCAACCAACCAACCAACCAACCAACCAACCAACCAACCAACATGAGTAAGAATCAACTGGACGACGATGAATCACAACCAAGAACGCCGACAAGTGAAGAAAGAGAAGCAGATGAACAACAAGAGGGAACGATCAAGTATATATCCGAAGGAGCCTGGCTTTCCAAAATGATTATCACCTATTCTTTAAATGGTGAAGAAAGCGAAGCAATAGAGAGTGCCAGTAATTCCATAGTTAAAATTCCGGCAGGCGCAACCCAAATTGAAGTCAAATTTAAAGTTTCCCGTCCATCGTGGGGTGATATCATGAAGTATGATCGTTTTAAAAAGACCTGGTGCCAACCTTGTGAGCCGCACGTCTTCCGCTACGAGAAACCACCAATTCGTACGTTCACTGTCAGTGGTGGTCTATGGTGGGAAGCAGTTATGAGAGTCAGTGATGAATATCACGAGGAAACCGGCGAAATGAGTTAGGTACTTTTCACAGACGGATTTAAAAACACATGCAAGTAATTGAGAGACAAGAATGAAGTAATTAGTGAGTTAATGGTTAATAAGTTGACATAATATGATATTTAATAATATAGTTGATATAATTGAGTAATAACAAATTATTGCTACTTTGGTTTTAAAATTTCAGAAATATTACATTATTTTATACTCGGTAACAAAACACCATTTAATAATGTTGATAAGACTACAATATTACTTCAATATTCAAGTTAATCTTACGAAACTAATCATGTAAACAGTCTTCAAAACATCGTTTTTATTTAATAAATGTTAAACCTTGTTTCTGGTTGAAAACGCGAAACTCTGTTATTGAAATAAAATCTGTAACCAAAACAGACTTGGCCTCGTAGCTAGCTCAGTTGGCAAAGCATTAGACTAGTATCCCAAAGGTCACGGGTTCGATTTCCACCGTGAGGCTAACTTTACTGATACTGATATTGATACTTTTTTGTTGCCAGGAAATAGTTTCTCCTATGGGGTGTGATTACATCCGCAAATAATAAAGGGCCAGCTTGCCCCAAGCGAGTGGAAGGGAGGTCTAATTGTCCTTTCCTAAGGGTCCTAAGGGGGCCAAGGGCGGGGGGCAAAGGTGCCCTTTTAATATAAGTATTATTAGTGTAAAAGTTGATTTTGCGATTATTGGAATCTATTATGCTTCAGTTAGTGTCTTTACCTACTACCTATATTTACTGGTACAACCAGAGTTAGGTCGACCAGTTGGTATGCGGATAGTTCGTGTCATAATATTAATCCGCTTTATTACGAACGATTGTAGAAAGTATGCATTAAATTAAGTATGCTTGATTGATTGTTTGTTTGTTTGTTTCTGCTAAACACATATTACAAGAATAAATAAATAAATAAACTAAAACTATAGTCTATATTAAACTGGTAGACCATTTGTCATATTGATAAAGCTAATTTCCAATTGCTTTCGGTGGCCTTCGGTCTGTATAGCACCCATTTGTACGTAGAAATAATGATTTGATGAGTTAAAATTTGGAAATCATCGAAATCCCATCAAAAGAGCGTGGCTACGAATTTGCTACCGACTACCCTTCATACTTGCAATTGCCCCTCCTGCCCTTTTATCGCTCCGGCGTCCCTGATAATTGCAGCGCCAAACAAATAACTGGAAGTGATAGTCCCGCCTATATATTTGATGATTTAAAGGGTCGATCGATCGGTCGAGCGTTGATAACGCGGAAAAAAGAACACGTGAATAATGTCGAGACTCGAGAAACATAAAGCGGGCTCAAATATTGCGAAAATTGATTTCAATATGTACAATAGCAAGATAATCGACAAGGAAAACTACCACCACACAGCTACACCAAAATTCCGGTACACCGCGCTCACAGCTAAAGCTGACAATAATTCTAAAGATCTATACCAGAACAATATCGTATTTTTTTAAAGAAATAGAACAATTGTCAAAGTTCATAGAGTAATATATAAGCGAAGCTATCACTTCCAGCTATTTGTTTGTCACTGTAATTGTTAACCGTAGGCGTAGCGCAGGCGTATACTATGTAATTGTAAACCGTAGTCGTCTGTAATTGTATTTTATAACTACCCGTTGAAGGCTGCAGTCTGGCAGCCGAAAGCTCGTGATAAATAAATATTTCCAACCAGAGAACGTCTCAAAAATCATTACGATAAACTTAAAGCCACAGATTTGGTATATTTTATATCACAACTTAAAACATTTAGAGGTTACCCCCCCCCCCCGTCTCTCATCAGTTTTGAAATAATTACAAAATTGGTCTTGAAAAACGGGGGGGGGGGCAGACCTCCATTCCCTCCCCCATGGCTACGCCTCTGCTTTCAACGAACGTTTAAATGTTCTTGTAGGATTTGACCAGATATGAGTAAAGAAGACCAAGAATCGTTGAGACAAGAAAATAAGTCGTCGCATGATGAAAGTCAATCGAAGGATTTTGAAAAAGAAGAAAAATCCTTGTTTAATGCGAATGAATTAAAAGATGGTCAACAGGAATATAAGTGCCTACTTATTGTAAACGAATCCAAGGAGGCTAAGCTCACTCTTTACATTTATCCTGTTTGGTCTCTATTCTGCAAGGTTTCCGAGAGCTCAAAAATAATCCAGCCGAACGAAAGAGTTCTTCATCGCAAGGAAACAGGATTTAAGTTTGAGATCGTTGCTAATTTTGGGGGCAAACGAGAGACAAAGAAACTTTTAGGACCTTTAAAATGGGTTGAAGATAAATTAATCAAGGTCACTGAAGCACTGGATTGTACCCAGGAAAACCTTGCCAATTTCCCAGAAGAGAAACGAGTATGCCTTCGAAAAATATACAGAAGAAAAGAGCTCAAGACTACATGCGGTGGGTTAAACCTGTATGAAATTTTAGGATTAAACATGAAAGAAAATCGCAAGAAAAATATTGATGACCAGAAAGCTGCCATTAAGAAGGCATTCCGTGAAAAAATGAGAATTTGGCATCCTGACAAAAACTTTGGCGACCATGAGATTGCAATGCAGATTATCGTGGCGAGGGAGACTTTGCTTGATGATGAAAGACGAGCTCGCTATCACAATGAAGCCGATTACGATGCAGGATGGTTGTCTCTAAGACGCTTCAAAGCAATTTTTTGGCCAGAGTGTTTTACCGACAAACAAAATGAAGTCTACTGGCGTAGAATTGGCTTGCTTACTCTATCGTTGGGGATCACTGTTGGCGGGATCGTCTTAACTGCTTGCACTGCTGGAGCTGCCGCACCGCCGACAGTGGTGTTTGGAGCTATATTTGGATCCGGGTTTATCGGAGGTGGGATACAATCTTTCATGCACGCTGTTAATAAAGAATCCATAGTAGACGAGTGTGACGTCAAATCATGGTTATTAAAGTTAGGGATCGGGTTTGCAGGTGGTGCAATTACTGGCGGTGTTGCTGTAGGCATTACGGCAGGAGTGGTCGGCATTGGAAAAGTTGCGTTAGAATCGGGTACCATTGCAGCTGGTCAGTTCCTTGGAGTTGGCGCGGGAACTGGTGCTGTTGGGGGCGTTGCGTCATCTCTTGCTTCAGATGCTGGGAGAGCGTTTGTAGATGGAGAAAATATCACAGCGAAACAGGCATTGCTTCGTGCAGGATGTTCAGGTGTGATAGGAGCTGGTGCCGGAGCTTTAGGAGGTCTAGCTACCCAAGGTATTGTCAGTCGTCAAGCATCTGCAGCCACCGCCACTCTTCAGGGAGATATAGGAGAGCAGGTTGTTGTGCTCACGGGAGCTAGACGTCTCGGTAATACTTTAGCACGGGAGGTCTCTCGACAGTTAGCTGAGTCTGGAACAGAGGCGATAATGGGGACGGCGACCCAATTTGTCGAAGAACGCTTAGATGATTCAGTGGAAAATCAACACCCCATGGAGCATGTCGTGCGCGGCGTTAAGAATGTAGCTATTAATGCTGTGAAAGGAACTGCCGTGCAAGGAGCTGGAACTCTTGTCTCTCATGGGATCAACGAAGTCAAAGTTAAGAGACAAGTGAGGCATACTGCTGAATGTAATAAAACAGTAATTCGTCGCAAGGCTAGATATGACTTGTCTTTAGAAAACAACGAACATCGGGCCAACTGGAAATCGGTAAAAGGATCATCTAGTTACGAGCCAATCTGTCAACCAACTAACGTGAGTACGAATCAACCGGACGACGATGAATCACAAGCAACAACGCCGACAAGTGACGAAGGAGAAGCAGATGAACCACAAGAGGGAACGATCAAGTATATATCCGAAGGAGCCTGGCTCTCCAAAATGATTATCACCTATTCTTTAAATGGTGAAGAAAGCGAAGCAGTAGAGAGTGACAGTGATTCGATAGTTAAAATTCCCGCAGGCGCAACCCAAATTGAAGTCAAATTTAAAGTTTCCCGTCCATCGTGGGGTGACATCATGAAGTATGATCGTTTTGAAAAGACCTGGTGTAAACCTGACGAGCCGCACGTCTTCCGATACGAGAAACCACCAATTCGTACGTTCACTGTAAGTGGTGGTTTGTGGTGGGAAGCAGTCATGAGAGTCAGTGATGAATATCACGAGGAAACAAGGGAAATGAGTTAGGTACTTTTTACAGATGGATTAAAAACACATGCAAGTAATTGAGAAACAAGAATGAATGAATTAGTGAATGAATGGTTAAGACTAGTTAATATAAATATCTGCATGATTCTAATATAGAAATCGGGCAATTATATACAGGCATGATTAAGAAACGATACAAACAATATATATTTTTTGTGCTAATTGCGATTGAGTAATTTAATTGGGCTAGCTCATGCATGTATGCGTTAATAATCATTATTTTTTATTTAGTTAATTTAAGAAACGTCACGTGACGAGTAAATTGGATAATATCAATATTACTGCTACTTTGGTTTTAAAATTTTATTTCAGAAATATTACATTAATTAATTTATACTGGGTAACAAAACACCATTCAATAACGTTTATCAGACTATATTTCTCTTCGCGATTTAATTGTGATGGAGGTATTTCTTGAAGTCCTTAGCCAGACACATGTGTTGATCGCTTACTTGTTTGCCAGCAAATTTAGGCTTGCCTGTCTTTACCACTTCCCCTATATATTTGACGATGGCTTCTGTAATGACAAGGAACACGTTTGTTTTAGCAGACTCTCTAATACACCCAACTTTTACTGTAAAGTAGGAACTCAACTGCATGCAAAGAAACACTAGACAAAAATCACCATTTTGTTTGTTGGCTAGCATCAACTAATGTATATATTATTATATTGTGCCTGTTAAGCCATCTATAATGCCTCATTAGTTCGTTTGCCAATCCCAAATGACAGATAGTATCTTTCATATGACATCTTCATTTGACGGTAATTTCTTTACTTGCCTACCCTGGATTCCAGAGCCTTCAGTAAATAAAAAATTGAAACGTCGTGAAGGCTCTGGTTCAACGGGAGGATTCTTTGATTAAACCGCGCCAATCACAAAACAGAATTAGTGGTTTTAGTAAATCATTTCTTTCAAAAGTACCCGCTCTAACTAATCGTCTACTTATATAAAATATTTTTCGTTTGCTGACGAATTCTTCATTTTCCGACAACTGCTTTTCAGGGGGCGTTAAACTCCCCACCTCTGGCGAATATGATCGCACGTACGATGCTGATACAATGCCAACTTTAGACAAAATTTTTTTCTCATTTCCTATCTTCGTCATTGTTTGCAAAACTGTTGAAAAGCTAAATAATTGTAGCTCTTACCTGGTGTCCTCTCGCCTCGGTATTGATCGAATTTTATCCCTTTTTTATAAACAAAGATAGTTGGAAATCCTTGTATATTGTTTGCTGTACATATCGGTTTTCTTCCACCTTCGATTTTTTCATCGTCGCACTGGACCTAAACAAAATTTCAAAGAAAGTTTAGTAACTATCGAGTCTATCAGTACATGCATTCGATGTATTGGGGCTTGGTGGTATAATCGCCGGGGCAAGCGCCGGCCTTTCACCTCTGAGATAGAAGAATCGACAGTCAGTCGCACTGGAAAAAAAATTGAAAATCCATAGAAGGCCATACAATGGAAATTGTATGGACCTTTATTGGAAATAGAATGGATTTTGATTATCCATAATAATTGTATATTTTCATAGTATAGATAAAGCATCAAAATAGTATGGATATACTATGGATTTAGTGGTGCAATTGCAAATTTCATAGTATGGATTTTCACATTTTTTCCAGTGTCGCGTATTTTCTTCGTGTACTCCGGTTTCCTCCCACGGGAAATGTTGACAATGTGGGTTGGAATTAGTCCTTGGCTAACCTTCCACCGTCCGTGTGCTCCATGATCAGACGCGAGTCCTGAGGTGGCTGCCAAAGGCACCCTTAGACCCCTATACATGGCACCCACCAGAAATTGTCTGGTTAATTTGACCATGAAGTCATGGTCAAATCAAACACCAGACTACAGGGTGTATCAAAAAAAGCGCAATTCTCGACTGAAATGTAAATTGCTAAACATGCAAATAATAGACGAAAACGTTAAAGTTTACATTCATTTTAAAGCGTAGCCATTCAGCTTTCTAACAGTGGATTGTTTCTTAAATTTGACTCATTGGTTCGCGGGTAATAATACTTCACGTTATTGCGATTGGAGATTAAAAAAAATTGAGATGGAATAACAAATCGTTCTCATGAAAATAACTGATTTTTTTCATTAAAACAAAGAAATGTTGCATTTTATTAAATGGATTGTAACAATAAGTATAATTACGGCTTTTCTTCCACTATTTTTAACTCAGTTTGAAACTTCAAATGCGATATAATTTTGGCTTGGACCTTCTAAGCTGACTGACATCAACCTGCTATAATTTCTGTTTACATTACATCGCAATTCGATGACACTCTGGCTCAGACACCAGAATGTTTTGACGATTTTTAGCATTCGTTTAGGATTTTCAAACAAGCTGGTCTCTTTTAAAATACTTTTAATTTGTTCTTACGTGGTTTTCCAGATGTAGTGGCGACAACATTAAAGTTTAAAGAAGAAATTCTAACATTTAAACCGACTAAACAATAACATAGTAAACTTGCATAATTAAACAGCAACTAAAAATGATAGGTTTTACTAAATCTTTTCCTGTGCAATTATTACTAGCATTGGAGACAAGAATAATAGTTTGTTTGAAAGAGAAAAGAACAGGCTTTGAAGTAAGCCTAAAAGCGTTTAACTAGAAATAGTATTTCGAAAGTTATTAAGCACAAAAGATGAATTGCATTTATTTTGATACACCCTGTATAGCAGGAGAAAGGTTAAAATAGCCAGGAAAATGAACCTGGAATGCTAAGCCAACTCAAACAGGGTTATTTCTTGGTTAAATAACCAGGAAAATGTTAAACAGGGCGTTTTTAAAGTGTAACTTTGCAGCATAAATTTAAGTTCGTTTAGTAAGGTGGTGGTAATAGAAAAAAAAACACGTTCTCTGCTTCGACATACCTTAATTAATTTAACTTTATCTTTTAAATCTCCTTCTGAAATCATCTTTGCTGCCTGTTCGTATTTTGGAGCCAGAGTGACGCAATATGAACACCTTGTAAAAAGTAACAGAAAGTTTAAATAACCCTCGGCCTTGTAAAAATAGCGAATCAAATAGATAAAGTCGATGACAACGGGTGAGAATATCGATTATGACTTTGTTTTCTGGACAAAGTCAGACAGCCGACGTTTGACCAATGTATAGATTTGGCAATAGATGTCGGAGAACAGGAGTTTAAAACGACATTACTATTAACTATGTTAATCGTAATCTCAATAACATTCTAAAGATCAGATTGGACGCTGCCTAAAATAACTCTATCAGTTCTTAAATTGTTCGTAGTTTACTACAAGAACTAAATTAGTCATTTATACTACTAACTAGATAGCTCTATCTGTTCTAAATTGTTCTTCCTGGAGGTCCAGTATAGGAGTCTGCACCAGCCTTTGCAGTTGTAAAGGTTAGCCTGTACTTACCAAGAAGCAAAGAAGTCGACCATAGAGTACTCCGAGGTAATTAGATCTTGTTTTAAACCGTCCCAATCGTGAAATTCCTTGACAGCCGCGGCTTCTGATTGCCATAGCTGAACAATGCATAAAACTACTGCGAAGAGAAACCTTGAAGATGCCATAATTAGATAGTTTCAAAATAAAACAGTCAAACTATATTGTTTGAAATGTCTGATTTATTAAAAACAGCTGGTTACGGATGAAAAGATTTTGCTACAAGTAATTCGTTCAAGCGGCGGAAGTCTGACAATTGGGTACCTGGTAAAAAGACAGCCAGGGTGCGCGTTCACCTCGAGCTATAGCGAAAGTCAGTAGGCTACTTTTTTGCAGATACTTTTAATTTCAGTTTTTAACAAAAGTGCCGATATCATGCCAGAAACGTTTCTTGCAATATTACATGGTAATATAATTGGATTTCTAGTGTAAAAAACACCACACCTTTATTCATTTGCCAAAACGTTCAGTCCGTGCGCCCACGGATCTTCGTCAGGGCAGTTAATTATAATAATAATATTTGAATTTAGACATATTTTTGTACATATATACTAGTGAGTCTAGTGATTAGTTAGGGGCTGATTACATGGTGCCGAGCTGGCCCGGTTAACCGGGCTGACTCGTTTGTTTAGGACCTTACTGTGGTTTTAAAACTCGCGTAAAATAAATTTGCGATAAATAATTGGTTTAGTATAGATGCAAAATCATCCTAAACCCGATTTAAAACTCATTTTGCGGCCCAAGGAAGATTTTCGTGACATTTTTCAGCCCGGTTAACCGGGCTGGCTCGGTCCATGTAATCAGCCCCTTAGACAGGGTTTGGGGTCCATTTCTGAGCCAACAAAAAGCTTATATGTATGTGATATCTGTTGATATTAGGTTGTTCAACAACCTAATATCAACAGATATCACATAGATATCATATAGCTTTTTGTTGGCTCAGAAATGGACCCGAAATCCTGTGCAACTAATCACTAGACTCACTAGTATATATATATATATATATATATATATATATATATATATATATATATATATATATATATATATATATATATATATATATATATATATATATATGAATTCAAATAATACAATATAGTTGGGTGTAAAGCAAGACCGTTGGGTTTCCTCAATTAATTAAATTCAGTCCAATTCTAAAGTGATTTACAAACCATACCCTGTAAATTCATTTAGATTGCTCTGAAGATGTTGTATTGTAAACAACGAAACGTTAGCTAATAATTTTTCTACTCTTATTATGTTTGGATTTAAAGTTATTTGCTGGGCTCTGCTTTTTATCTTTAAACAAAGCCTCGTTCAAGCGAGGATCAGACTTGATGAGAATTGGCGACTAGTCGCGTTTGTTACGGGAGACATTTTAGCACTAGATAAGCAAAATAAAGGTTTAATGAGTGTAAACCTTTTCCAACTATGTTTTAACTTAAATAGAATACATGATAGTGTTGGAAAAGCATTAAGAACAGCTAACCAAGATCGTATGACTGGCAACTCTTATGCGTTCTCATCCTTGTTTCATCCGAGCTTTAGCATTTCTTGAATTAGCGCCGCCAAGTATTTTACCAGAATGTGTTAAAAGTACATGCAGGTATATAACAACAGACGATTAAACAATCAACTTTTAAACAATAAACGTACTATCAACATCCCGCCTTAATCAGTTGGAATCTCGTTGCTAAAACAGGTCATTTTCTGGTGGCTTTGCAAAACGCTTTGTCCTTCCAATTTCACACAGCGAAATAAAATGAGCCTGTGCCAACAGCTATTGTTGCCTTTTCAAAACAAGTAATGTACTTCGACTGGCTACGATATATATTGCTTCTACCTTTGATTTATTGGTGGTGAAATTCGGCCTTGGTCGTTGAATGATAATGTAAAAGTGAATTATAGAACGGTAAATTAAAAAGGAAGAATCTATAAGTTGTAAGTTTTTGAAAGTGAAAACGGAAACGTTTATGGTCCAGCAAAACCAAGTCATCCTTGTAGACCCAGACAATGTAGCAGCGTTCAAGACCAATGATTATTTGACATCAATGGCACAATTCTCCGCCACTTGTAATTTTTGAAAGGATATCGTTTTCAACCAATATA
Organism: Paramuricea clavata; assembly: GCA_902702795.2. Classification (NCBI taxonomy): domain Eukaryota; kingdom Metazoa; phylum Cnidaria; class Anthozoa; order Malacalcyonacea; family Plexauridae; genus Paramuricea; species Paramuricea clavata. Next base: position 38,323 of record CACRXK020000304.1, read on the forward strand.
GGTGAGACAATTTATATATTCATTGGCTACATGTGTCCGCTCAGATTCTCTCATTTCAAAAGATCAGCCCTAACTGACTAACGACGCGTACGCTCACTAACATAACTCTATCAATTCTAAATTGTTCTTCCTATAGAGGTTCAGTAGGAATCAACCTTTGTCGTTGCAGTGTTACTACAAGAAGAAACTTGAACTAAACTAACTGTTATACTAATTGGATAGCTCTGTCGACAAGTTGTGTTGTACTGCTTGTTCCCAGTTGTTGTAACAAGTTTGATGGCATTGCCAGACTTGTTACAAGGTTGTTTTAACAAGTCTGATACAGTCATGATATAACAAGAATGTTACTAGGTTGACGATACAAGGTTGCAACATATTGTTATATCATGACTGTATAGAACTTGTTGGAACAACCTTGCAACAAGTCTGATGATATCAACAAGGTTGTTACGGCTGTTAACAGCTTGTTCCATACTTGTTGACAACTTGGGACAAGCAGTGCGAACACAACTTGTTGACTTGCTACAAGATGTAAGATTTTTGCGTGTGTGTTACAGAAATCTAACAGAGATAGCCAATACACCATCTAGTTACAACTTTCAAGTATAGCTTTACTAAAAATTCTTGTAATTTAGGATCTGCCGATGTCGTCAAACGAAGAAAAAGCAATTTATGTCTTGGAACAATTGAACGAGCAGCTATTGTGCCCAGTATGTTTAGAAAAATTCTCAGAACCAAAATTACTGGAGTGCCATCATACATTCTGTACAAACTGTTTGCAACGCATAATAAATAACTGCGAATCAGTCTGTGTCGTTTGCCCTACGTGCCGAGATGAGACCAAAATTCCAGATCAAGGAATCGAAAGCCTGCCGACCAATTTCTTTGTCAATAGTATACTTGGTTATCTATCACTGGACGGGGAACAACTAGAGCGAATGAGAGTCGAGAGAAAATGCGAAATGTGCGACGAGCCTGAATTTGCTGACCTTGCAACTTCGAAATGCGTCGACTGTTCGAAAGTGTTATGTGGCGCGTGCGTTGCTGATCATAAACGAGCCCGCACTACATTGGATCATAGAGTGGTCGCGCTGCTGGGACTCGACGCAGATTGTGATAAACAGGAGTTGGATCGGTATAGCATTAGTTTCTGCAAGACGCATACACGGAATGTCATCAAGTACTACTGTATGACATGCGACACCACTGTGTGTAGAGTATGTACGATTTTGGAACATCGGGAACACAGGTAAGCCTTCCACCTTTTTAATTTAGTATGGTTTGTGGTATATTTTACCATTTTCTGGCCTGTAGCGCTTGCATACCAATGGACTATAATCAGTTTTTTCGACATAAAAGAATGTGCTACATATATAGCTACAGTACGTTAGGTACTATTTGAGTTGAAAAAGCTTTATTTAAAACATTTTGTAAAGGCTGGGTTGTTTACATGATCAAAGTTTCTGTGATCACAGTAGGAATTTTTCATAGCTACATTCTAAGTTCTGAAGTATTATTTCAAATCCGCGCAATCAAAATGCGAGGACTTGAAATCTAGTCCAGTCCGAATTGGAGGATTTGAAATGGCACCTTATACGAATAAATCACTACCTAATTAAGTGAGGTGAATTAATTTTGATCCAGTCCTAGGACTGGATCAATATACTTCACCAGGTATCCAGTATTATCATGTGAGCAAAATAAAGCAATATGGTTGGCTAATTCACTTATGAATTGTTAATGAGTTTGAGATGGATTTGTAAGAAATGTTTGAGCTAGGGAACTGGCGCAGTGTTCATGAACAATTCTTTCAAATCCTTCAAAACTTAGAATTTGCCCATGCAAATTTGCTACTGTGATCACAGAAACTTTGATAGTGTAAACCAGTCTTTATATAGAAGTGACAACAAGCTTTATTCTAAATGTGTTATTCTTACAAAATACAGATATGTTTACCCAAAGGAAGCCTTGCCTGAGCAGAAGGAAGAAATCGCAAAGCTTCTTGGGAAGACTAAGGAACGGATCCCCGAGTTAAAAGACGCGCTGGGACTGGTGCGAGAGATGTCAGAAAAGTTGGCAGACTGTAAGATGACAATCGCCGAAGAGATAAAGCGGAACGCGAATGAGCGGGTCCTGGCATTGCGAGAAGCGGAAGAGAAGCTCTTGGGACGGCTGGAGATTATTTACACTGGAAAGCAGAAAGTTCTTGGCCTGCAGAGAGATGGCCTGGAATTGGAGCTTGGCAAGATCTCGGGATGTTGTGAATTTGCTGAAAATGTCTTGAAATATGAGAACGAAGTGGAAATTTTGACGATTAAGAACAAGTTAAAGAATTTAAGCGATATTGAGGTATATTGCATTTAACTTTATTTTTATACAGTTATAAGTCATTTATAAGCAGTCCTGCCACACGTAGCGTGATTATGTAACAAGCAATTAAGCAATGCAACAGTTATTAGTTAATATTCTGCCAATAATCATATTTTTATTTTTTCCAAATCAGTTAAAACTCGATCCTGAAGAAGACGACACAATCCAGTATACCGCTGATCCAGACTATTTGCGTACTGTGTCCCAGTCTCTTGGCATTATTCACGCCAGTAGCACGTTCGCCTCACTGTCCTTTGCAGTGGGTGATGGGATATCCACAGCCAGAGTGAAGGTCGAGGCAAGCTTTCAGGTGATCACGAAGGATCGTCATGGCAACAGGAAGGAGGGCGGTGATAGGCTGAATGTTTTGGTACGACAGCCTGATGGCACCATTTTGAAGTCGAAAGTCAAGGATGAAGGTAAAATGAGAGCTAATAAATAATTTTATGATGAACTCAAAGTTAAACCATATTATGCGGTATTATGCCATACCATGTTATATCATGCCATATTTGCCCTGGGCAATTGTACTTTTTAACAATAAACTTTTAATTTTTATCGTAATATATGTAATTCATAAATTTAGATTGATATTGTCCATTGTATTGATAAGGTGGATTATCATTGAAGCTCTATATTATTTACACTATAACATTATATTTCATTCCATACATTTCCATACCATATCATACCATACCATACCATACCATACCATACCATACCATACTACAATAACCCATCATATGATACCATAGAACACAACATATTACAACTAAGTAAGGTATATACCATACATTATGTACCATACTACACGAGATACTTCATGTCCTAAATATCATACTATTCAGCAAATAATTTCTATGTGAGTCCAGTAGGTTGGAAACTTTTTTACATGAACTTTAATTATATCAATTGCTTCATCCATGTTCTTTTAATCCTCTTCAAAGGTAACGGTACCTACCTTGTGAGCTACACACCAGAATTGAACGGCAAGCATGAAATATCCGTTACAATCCAAGACAAACCCATCAAAGACAGCCCCTTCAATGTTCTCGTTATAAACCGCCGAGAATATAACGAAGTTGGCTCAACGCTGATGAGATTTGGTCAATATGGCAGCAAGAAGAAAGAGTTCAAGTCGCCGTTCGGTGTAGCTTGCGACCAGTCTGGCCATATCTATGTCGCCGATAGTTACAACCATCGTGTTCAAGTGTTTGGCACGAAAGGAGAGTTTGTGCATTTCTTTGGAGCCCATGGTGAAAGAAAGGGTATGTTGTCTTGTAATTTCTAATTCTTATCATTTGTAAAACGGTGTATGCCATTTTCTTATTGTTAAAACACTGGATCAATATAAAAGAAGAGTTATTATTGTATCTCTAGAAAAAACAGTTTAGAGCACTGATAGAACTATCTATTATAAATAGAGTTAGTTTAGTTTAGGTTTCCTTCTGTAGTGTCACTAGGTCAATAAGTGCAGTGATTTCTCTTACTGGACTTACTGCATAGAGCTCTAGGGAGAACAGTTTAGAACTGTTGAAGCTATCCAATATAAATTATAAGTAAAGTAGTATAAATAAAAGTTAGTTTACTAGTTTAGAGTTTGGAGTTAGTTTAGATTAGATTTCCTCCTGTAGTAACACTAGATTAGTAAGTGATGTCTCTTACTGGACGTCCAAGGAGAACAGTTCAGAACAGTTGGAGCTATCCAGTATAAATAAAGTTAGTTTAATTTAAAAATGAAAATTAAAGCCCAACAAATGACTTTCAGACAAGACATAACAAAATATAAAATTTATTGGCTAACGTTTCGTTGTATTGTTCACAACATCTTCAGAGCAATTAAACTTATTTACAAGCGTGTATCATATATATACAAATAGTTTAAAACGGTACAACGAAACAACAAAACGAAAAAAACAACAACAAAAAAATAAAAAAAATAAAATAAAAAAAATAAAATAAAATAAAAAAATACAAACAAACGTTAAGCAATAAATTTTATATTTTGTTATGTCTTGTCTGAAAGTCATTTGCTGGGCTTTAATTTGCATTTTTAAATTACGCTTTCCACCCGGTGTATCAATCGCTACTGTTTTAAAGTTAGTTTAGTTTAGAATCGTTTAGTTTAGTTTAAGTTTCCTCCGTAGTAACACTAGATCAGTAGGCGAGTTTCGTTTCGTTTCGTTTAGGTTTTCTTCTGTAGTAATGCTAGATTGGTAAGTCACGGCTCTTACTGTATCTCTAGGGAAAACAGTTTAGAATTTCAAAGTGATAAAGTTTCATTTCAAAGTGTAAGTAAATGTTGGTTCAGTGTGGTGCGATTTTATATCAACTGATAACAACTATATGATATTATTTTCACAGGTGAGTTCAATTGTCCTACGGATGTGGCCGTGGACTCCGCTGACCGTGTGATTGTGTGCGACAATGGCAACAATCGTGTCCAGATCCTCACGTATGAGGGTGCATTTCTGGGCAAATTTGGCCGCGAGGGAGTTGGGAACGGGCAGTTCAAGAGCCCCTGGGGGGTGGCTGTGAACGACGCCAGACAGATCTTGGTCGCCGACATGGAGAATCATCGAATACAAATTTTCAGTCCGGAGGGGAAATTCGTGCTAAAATTTGGCTCGTTTGGTGAGAAGAACGGCCAGTTTAATTCACCGTGTTATGTTTTGATCGACAAAGAAAGTGAAAGTATTATCGTGGCCGATTCAAAGAATCATCGCTTGCAGTTCTTTGATAAGAATGGCCGCTTCAGAAGGAAGATGGGCTCTCAAGGCACGCGTGAGCTGCAGTTTACGCATCCCAGAGGTCTGGCACTAGATGTCTGTGGTCACCTGGTTGTGGCCGATATGGGAAACCATCGTTTGCAGATTGTGACGCTGGATGGAAGACTGGTGAAGACTATCGGCTCGGAAGGTAGTGGTGATGGTCAGCTGTCTTTCCCTGAGAGTGTAGCGGTTACTCCCAACACTGGGTATATTGTCGTCTCTGATTTGAGCAATAACCGCATCCAAGTATTTTGAGAAGTTAGCGGACGTGTAGCAAGGAGAGAAGCAAGTACGAAGCTTAACTTCTCTTTCCTAAGACATTCTCAAACTGAGAATGAAGTAGTACTGATGTACAAGCTGCCGTAGTTTGTATCCGAACTAGAAAGTCCCTCTCTCTAGTAGAGCAGGTTGTCAAACCGTATAATTACGATTGAGATTCTAAAGTTGATCATATTTCAGCTGAACAATTAATGTCAAGGGACAACCACCAATAAACACTTCATTAAAAGTTTTGCAAAATCTTTTATATATGCCTAGATGTTATTTAGATACAAAGGTTAAACTAATTTTACAGTAGTGCGTATCAAATTCGCGTCAATTAAAATATTGTGAGAGATAAATTTATTTTAAAATTAAAGTTGATTAGTTTCTTTGTTTGAATCTAGTGCAATTATTAACGAAACGAAACTAAATTAACTTTATTTACACGAAATGAACTGTTCTACCAGTTCTATACTCCATGAAGTACAGTTTTAGTTTAGAAAAACGAAAAGACATATGCCGCGAAGACGCAAAATATGATAAAGAAAAGAACGAAGAACAATCTATCGAAGACTTCCATTGTATAGTGCCAGTCCTCTTTCATCTCCCTCGCGACACTTTCCTCCTCCAAATGCGCGGATAATTTTTGTAACTCGACTAAGATCTTCTGTTCTGTAAGCGGCTTTCGTCCGGCGGGAATCTGGCCTGTGAAATCCCGCAGATTAATGTATTGTGTAGACGATTCGCTGAGTAATATCTCCTCAAAATTTAACTTCACTCGTTTTGGAAGCGACTCTTTCTTCATGCAAAGAGCGACCGCGATGCAGTCTCTGACTCGTGCCAAGCACCGTGGCACAGGCACACCTGAGGATACGTGATTTAAGCGAAGTATAAAGGCCGTTGCCAGGAGGGCTAACACAGTAGTTGCAGCAATAGAATTAAAGAATTCAGTTACCATCGGAACAGCATCGGAAGTGACCGGTGTACGATCGTTCACGATAAGCATAAACACGACAAGTCCGAGCAACACCGAAATGACAAGAGACACCCTCTCCCCTGAGTCGGCGGGAAATAGGAATGAAATACAAGCGAGCAAAGACAAAAGCATAGAGGGGATAATAATGGTCATTATATAATACAATGCTTTACGATGGAATTCCAAACTGTAAACTATATCAATAAACGGTGTAGGGCAACATTCGTGCTTCACCGAGCGTCTTTTAGAGGTGACTGATTTCAATTTCCACTCCGAATTCTCTTTATGTTGCGCTAAATCAACGGCATTGCTGTCTAACTTTAGGTCAAGCGCTCGTCCGTCGTAAGTCCAAGACCCGAGCTTTATCTTGCATTTCTGCGTGTCGAAAGGGAACTTCGAGACATCGATAGGGCAAGCGGAGCGTGAGATTTTTGTTATGAACCAAGTCGCACTCCCGTCTGAATTCACCAGGATTCTGAACTTGTCATTGGATATATGACCTTCGTCTTCTTTCGTGCTAAAAAGAAACACAAAATACCTTGGGTATTTTTGCTCATACTTCAGTGTGGAGTAAGGGTCTGTGGCTATCTACCTTTTAAAATTGTTCTCGGCATAGTCTCAGAAAGCATCATTCCTAATATTGGATAATTCCCGCTATACGGACGACTGGAATTTTGATCTAGACAAGAAGGATGAAATCCAACACCACACTTAGAAAGAGCATCTTAAAACGAGTAAAATTGCAAAGCCTGCAAAGTTTGGTTGCGAAATGCTGTAAAATGAGGAAAATATAGCCCTGTGAAGTTCGCAAATTTTGTAAAATATTTGCATTACGCGCGGGAAAAACAACCATTTTTGAGCGGAAAGTGGTTATTTTTACCGCGCATAATACAAATATATACAAAATTTGCAGGGCTATATTTTCTTCATTTTACAACATTTCGAAACCAAATTTTGCACTTTTACTCATTTTAAGATGCTCTTTCTAGATGTGGTGCTGGATTTCGTTCTTCTTGCCTAGATCAAAATTTTGTCCATAGCTAGAATCCATCCATTGGTTTGGTCCACTGGAGAGCGCTATCCATGAGTGGTGTAGCAGAAGGGTTGTTTGTTAAAATGTCATTTCGGGGGTGGGCTTAGCCCCTCTTAAGATTTTAGCAAGACTGAAGTTGTCATTGAAAATATAGCAAGCTTTTACTAATTTTCTTTAATAAGATTTGGTATTATTCTACAATTAAAACACAGCTACTGTTCCAATAGTATTTTCGTGTTCGATTTTTAAAGTCGCACCAGTAATTCTATTTCTCCTTATACACAGGATGGTATGCTGAGTAATGAACCCTGTAGTGAAGACTAAGGGACCGTTCATTATTTATACCCGGGGTTGGTACCGAAGGGAAGCGAAAAACACTGTAAATTTTTTATTTACCCAACCTCAACATTGGTCAAAATAATGTTTACCCAACCCATGTGTTACTGTACTTCATAATAATTAAACACACAAGATTATATGGTGACAGAAATCAAGTTGCCTTAATTCTAAAAGCTCACTCACACTCAAACTTACTGAGTGTGCCAAAGCAATCACGTTCTTGCTGATCAATGATAGAGTCCTTCCTCAATCACGGAAGGTCTACTATGGTACAGAATGTATTGTACACATTTTTCTTCATATCTTCCAGTGCATGCATATAATTTTGTTTTGATTTTATAGCTGACAGACAGTCATAATTTTTTACCCAACTAATGAGCTAGTCAAAAACGTGATTACCCGACCCATATCTCATCGGTGCCAACCCCGGGTATAAATAATGAACGGTCCCTTACTTGTCGTAGAGTTCAATGTCAGGGGTCCACATTCGTGATGGATGAAGGTTGAGGACTGATTGTCCGCCATAATCACTGGCATTCCATTTCAAGAGCTCGTCATTCCAGTACTATAGGAAATACAAAAATATTCCCTCTGTCATTATTTCAATTTCAACAGTTCTCAATCAGAGAGTTAAACTAACTTTATCTATACTGGATAGCTAGCTCTTGTCCTTCTCAAGTCTGATTTGCGTACGGTCGTAACTGTCGCGAACATGCATGTTGTACTACGGTTGTCACAATAGTGTTCGCGACCAAATGGAAACGTGAGGAAAAGTCTTGTCGCCAGACGCTGGCAACAGTTCACGACAGTTCACGACAGTTCACAACAGTGTCGTCGAGATAGACTCGAGTTCTATCTTGACCGACTTGACGACAGTTGCGACAGGTTAAAAACATGTCGTGACGGTTATTTTTTAATGGAAACAGAAAAACGACACCGTGGCAACAGTTTTGCGACGATCAGGGAAGGGGGACAAGGGTCCTCTTTTTAAAACTGTCACCAGCTGCTTGCACGAACACTGGATAGGAAAATAACTTGCGACAGTGCAGCACTGTCGCAAGTTAATTCAGTCCGCGTGACAGTGCACGATATTGTCACGACAGTTTCAACAATATGGAAACAAGCATCATAATCATTCACGACAAACACTTAACGACACGTTCCTGACTGCATCTCTCTTATTGGTTCGGTGTTATTCTGAAACCGCTTACCAGTGTTATCCACACAAGAGTGAAGAATTAGCGTTGGTTCGTCCTAACAAGGAAGAAAGTGTAGATAGTTATTCTTAAACGGCAAAGCAAATATATTTGGATCACTATCAAGAAACACGTAAAATTGGTAAAAATCTCACAATTTGTCAACAAGATGTGTTCGCAACAGGCTTGTAGCAAGCTTCTCAACAAGTTGTAACAATCATAGCCAGTCGAAATTATACAGCAAACATTGCATTGCTTTAGCCGTACTTAGCCGTTTTTAAGGTTATTTGAAAAAGCTTCAATCATTACAGTAATCAAATTACTTCAGTATAGCCAGCTCATTCCTGTGCTGGAATTCAGATAAAGCTTGGATCTTAGTCATTGAATTCGAGGGGGAAAAAGGGGGAGATAAGATTCAATATTTTGAACTTATTATAAATTCATCATCAGACAATATCAATCAGTATCAATCAATACCAATCAGTACCAATCAATACCAATCAATATCAATCAGTCGAACTTACTCACCAAATCTTGTAATTGGTTGTATGCAAGTTTAACTTTCACAGTCAGGACTTCGGAAGCATTCTTCACTGGCCTAGCATCTTTATCGTAGTTTTTCAACAAGTCATGTATTAAGCGTGTTGCATTCGTCTTCGTTCCATCACTGACTGTACGCGAAAGACCATAGAAATAGGTATAAAGTTAGTTTAGTTTAGGTTTCCTGCTGTAATGTGGTAACACATGGGCAACTGATAAGGGATGGCTCATGTTGGACCTCTGTGGAGAACAATTTAGAACTGATAGAACTATATTCCGCAGTATAAATAAAGCTACAGGTAATTAATAGACCAAAGGCAGAGAACAGGAAATATATGATGAAAAGAAGGGTTTCTTCTTTCTATAAATATTTTCCCGATATCTGAACAGTTTCAGGAATGATTTTTGCGAGTTGGTGTCAATTTTACAAGTATATAGATCACGCATGCAAGCATATTAAAATAACAAAGAACAACGTTTTCTACATAAGTCGAACTATCCGCGAGCTTACCTTTTAAATTTGCGAACAATAAGATAAATCCAACGAAAGCATTAAAAACTATGGTTGCGTAGTCACCCATGGAAAAATCGAGTTTTTCTCATGACGATTTATACGTTTTCGTCAGCGCAAAACCGTTGCTAATCGAATAATTAAACATGCTGGGAACCTTTACTTTGATTGTAAATACACGGAAGAATACACCTGCTTTTTGTGGCAATAATTCATACATTATTAAGAAGAGAAACGTTTGTATGATACGTATAAGACGCGTTTAGTCATATTAAGGTTACAGAACACCTTTGAGTGTTAATTTTGCCCAAAAAAATTTTATTGGTTTCAATGAAAGCATTAGACTAGTTCTACTATCTGACCAAGTTTGAAAGAAAAATGTTGAAAACTCGCAGAGATATTTAATAAAATACATTTCGCTGTAATAAGAAAAACATTGAAAATGTAATATTCAAATTCAATTTTCTCCCGAAAAATTTTACGGTAATTACTGATTTTCAAACGAGTTGTGCTCCTGCGGGTTTTAACCAATTTTTCTCAAATTTTCACAGGACATAGCTAAAGACGTCAGTTTCAAAATTGTGTTCGGCTTTGTTCTAATTTTGGATATTTTAAAAATAAAGAGCAATTCACTCAAACGATTCAGAAATATATTGCAGTCGTCAAAGAAATCGCCATATCAGCGGAATGACGAAATAAACAAAAATTTCCGAACACAATTTTTTAGAACAACTATTTTACTGTATAAAAATGATATTTTCATAAATATAACTTAAAACCAGCAGGAGCACAACTCGAAAGCGTCACGGTACTGCGATTTAAAATTTTCCCGAATAATTCTTACATTATTTTATTGTTTGTTAATTTTACAACTTTACCACATTTTGCATGCACTGGAGAACATTTGGTGAAAATTTGATGAAAATCGGACTGATATTGAGCGCGCAGTAGCGATTTTCCGCAAAACGCCAAAAAGGGTGTCCTGTAACCTTAATGATATAATGAATAATGAATAATGAATACACTATTTTATTTTTTAAGCTGCAAACAAACAAACTTAGAAAGCATATATGTCAAATAGTGCTTTATCTGTATAAAACTATTGCTAAAATGAAGCGATTTTTGATGGTACTCCAAAGCGAAAATGCTGTCTGAAGTTCAGTAAGTTTTGCTTATATTCCTGCATAAATATAGCGTCAATTTGACAGCATCAATGCCAATGGACAATAATAATTATATTTAAATTGACAATATTTTACTATTAATGTATTATTTTGTGTTTCTCAACCGCCAGATACATTTAAAAAGGTTACTAATTGTGTAAACTACGAAATAAAGCTAGAACAAAGTAATTTTGAGAGGAACGCCGGAACGATTGTAGATTTTGAACACTTTTAATTCATTATAAATACGTGACATTTAAAATAATTGCCTCATAAGTATTTTTCGCTGGCCACCTTCATGCATTCACGACCCAACGTTTCGGACACTCGAGTCTACTGTCTTCAGTCCCCAGTGTTCCTTGATGTTTTTCAGTTCAATATGTCTGTAGTAGAGAGGTCCGATTGTACAACATGATCTAACATTTTGAATTACTGAACCATATTGAAAATTCCAGTACTAATATTACACCATATTATAGATTGCAAATGAACTCAATAGGCTACAACAATTATATGCAGATTGTTATTATCAGGCTAAGATGACATAGAGATTACAAATTAGCCCAATTGTCCTTTACCAGCTGGGGCAAGGGGGGCAAAGGTGCCTTTTCAATATAAAGGATTGCCTTGGCAAAATAGCGAATTGTCCGAAATGTTAGTGCAATTCTTTTACGAATTAATTGCTTCAGCCTGAAACGCAAGAAATGCAAGAAATGCAGTCATCGAGCTTCAAGAATACCAGTTATAGCACAATCGCCTGGCGGAGAATCCCCTCACACCCCTATCATCCAATAAATAGAAAACATGATTAGGCGAAGTTCAACTCCCAATGTTTTGTAAACATCTCCTAGTATATATCAATTCAAAAGTGTCCTTTCACGAAAATCTGCCCCCCTTGCCTTCACATCGTTCCGGCGTCCCTGGTAATTGTCATTCATCGCCTTCTTTGTTTGAAGCTAGACTAAGTGCAATTATTTACGAAACTAAACTAAGTTAACTTTGTTTATACGACATGAATAGTTCTACCAGTTCTAAACTCCATGAAGTACAGTTTTAGTTTAGAACTGAAACGAAAAGACGTACGCCGCGAAGGCGCAAAATATGATAAAGAAAAGAACGAAGAACAATCTATCGAAGACTTCCATTGTATAGTGCCAGTCCTCTTTCATCTCGCTCGCGACACTTTCCTCCTCCAAATGCGCGGATAATTTTTGTAACTCGACTAAGATCTTCTGTTCTGTAAGTGGCTTTCGTCCGGCGGGAATCTGGCCTGCGAAATCCCGCAGATTGATGTATTGTGCCGACGATTCGCTGAATGATATCTCCTCAAAATTGAACTTCACTCGCTTTGCAAGTGATGGTTTCTTCATGCAAACTGCGACCGCGATGCAGTCTCTGATTTTTGCCAAGCACCGTGGAACAGGCACGCCTGAGGATACGTGATTTAAGCGAAGTATAAAGGCCGTTGCCAGGAGAGCTAGCACAGTAGTTGCAGCAATGGAAATAAAGAGTTCAGTTACCATCGGAATCGCATCGGAGGTGACCGGTGTACGATCGTTCACGATAAGCATGAACACGACAAGTCCGAGCAGCACCGAAATGACAAGAGAAACTCTTTCTCCTGAATCGGCTGGAAATAGGAACGAAACACAAGTGAGCAAGGACAAGAGCATGGACGGGATAATAATGGTCATGATATAATACAATGCTTTACGTTCGAACTCCAAACTGTATTCTATATCAACAAACGGTGCAGGACAGCATTTATAGTACACTGAGTTCCTTTTAGAGGTGACTGATTTCAATTTCCACTCCGAATTCTCTTTATGCTGCGCTAAATCGATGCCATCGTTGTCAACTAGCTGTAGGTCAAGCGCTTGCCCGTCGTAACTCCAAGACGCGAGCTTTATCTTGCATTTCTGCCTGTCAAAAGGGAACTTCGAGACGTCGATAGGGCAAGCGGAGTGTAAGATTGCTGTTATGGCCCAGGCTACATACCCGTCTAAAGTCACTGCGATTCTGAACTTCTCATTGGATATATGACCTTCGTCTCCTTTCACACTACAAAAAAAAATACCGTGGGCATTTTTTATTCATGTTTCAATGTGGCGTAAGGGATTTGTAGCTTTAAAGTTTGTTCGTTCACTGCAACCAGGTATATCAATCATGTTTCGCTCGCTACTCTGGTTTAAATAGGAAATAATTACAAAGCCCAGTCGAATTCAGGTAAAGCTGTCTATCTTTTTAAATTGTTCTCGGTATAACTTCATAAAACATCATTCCTGATTTGTTTGATGTTACTGCATCATGCATTGAACGATTTTCATGGTTATATCCAAGATGGTATTCTGACTGATGAGCCCTGTAGTGAAGACTTACTTGTCCTGGAGTACAATGTCAGGGGTCCATATTCGTGATGGACGAAGGTTGAGAACTGATTGTCCGCCATAATCACTGGCATTCCATCGCAGGAGGTCGTCCTTCCAGGTCTAGAAAATAGAAAAATATTCACTCTGTCATTATTTCAATTTCAACAGTTCTCAATCAGAAAACTAAACTAACTTTATCTATACTGGATAGCTAGCTTTTGTCCTTCTCAAGTCTGATTTACATACGGTCGTAACTGTCGCGAACATGTTGTACTACTGTCGTCAGAGTCAGGGGCGGATAAGCAACATCGGTGTTACCGGGCTTTAACGTAAAAGGCCCCCTGGTGACGTCATGACCAAGCGGAATATCAGCGAGTTTTCTTTTTCTGTGACTTACATTATAATCAAGTTAAAGAAAAATTATATTTCTATAATGTTATATAAAGATAATCATTACCAAATATTATATTTCATATTATCATACTGTATACAGCTCACGGCAAAGTTCACGACACTTCACAACAGTGTCGTCGAGATAGACTCGAGTTCTATCTTGACCGACTTGACGACAGTTGCGACAGGCCAAAAACGTGTCGTGACGATTATTTTTTAATGGAAACAGGAAAACGACAGCGTGGCAACAGTTTTGCGACGATCAGGGGAGGGGGACAAAGGTCCTCTTTTTAAAACTGCCGCCAGCTACTTGTACGATCCCTCATGGGTACGAAATTAACTTACGACAGTGCAGCACTGTCGCAAGATAATTTCGTGTCATTGCACGAAATTCTCAGGACAGTTTCAACAATATGGAAATAAGCACAATAATCATTCACGACAAACACTTAACGACACGTTCGTGACTGCATCTCTCTTATTGGGTCGGTGTTATTCTGAAACCACTTACCAGTGCTATCCACACGAGCGAGTGAAGAACTTGCGTTGGTTCGTCCTAACAAGGAAGAAAGTATAGATATAGTTATCCTTAAACAGCAAAGCAAATATATTTGGATCACTATCACCGATCAAGAAACACATAAAACTCTCGAAAGAGGTGTTTTTAACTAGTCGAAATTACAGCAAACATTGCATCGCGAGGAGAGAGTTTGTATATCAGATATAAATCGAATGCGAATGTTTTATCGTACTTAAAAAATGACCCATCTTATGAGTTCATTGGCTTAGTAATTTTGAAAATAAACATTGTCTAAGCCGAGAAAATCAAAGCTGAAGTTTATGTAAATCAGGACAAATCTTTATCCGATTAGCAAACATTGATTAAACATTCATTTCTTTTGTATTTAATTTCCTCGTGAATTATTAATGAATTTTTAAAGAGGAGATATAGGATTCAATATTTTGAATTGATTACAAATTCGTGATCAGACAATATCAATCAGTATCAATCAATACCAATCAAAACCAATCAAGTCGAATCAATCGAAGTGACTCACCAAATCCTGTAATTGGTTGTATGCAAGTTTAACTTTCACAGTCAGAACTTCGGAAGCATTCTTCACTGGCCTAGCATCTGAATCGTAGTTCTTCAACAAGTCATGTATTAAGCGCGCTTCATCCCTCTTCGTTCCATCACTGACTGTACGCGAAAGACCATAGAAATAGAATGCTTCTTACTATCTGTTTTAAGGCCCTCTCAGTCCAGTGGTGCCTGAATTACTTTGAATTTGCACTCGAGTAAAAGTAGAAGTAATTAATAATAAAACGACTTGAGTAAGAGTAAAAAGTGCTGGAGGCAAAACAGGCGTACTTAAATAAAAAGTACAAAGTATCCTTAAAAAATACTTGAAGTACAAAGTACTATTGTCTATAGCGTGTATGGGGGGGGAGGACTTCTCCAATGGATTGCAAAATTATTAAAAGACACAAAACAGCACACGCATTATATGCGTGCACCATAATATACAATATTTCACGGCATGGTCTACTTTCCACACCCCGTTGAAGTTAAGTAAGCCACAAACGGGATCCCAGACACATATACAGGTCCTATTACCTATCCCAAAATTAAAATAAATCCGGAATAAATCACGTAAAATTAAACAAATGTGAGAAAGTAACGAAATACTTCGCCATAAAATGAAAATAACGAAGTAAAACGTTACTTCTTAAAACGACTTCGTTCCAAGTGAAAGTACTCCAGAAAAAGTTTACTTTGTTACATGCTAAGTGCTAACTTCTCAAAAATAATGCTCAATTACAGTAACGAAGTACATTTACTTCGTTACTTGACACCATTGCCTCGGCACACAATTGCGTATGAGGGAAGCGTATGAGAATTACCGTATGAAAATTAATGAAATAATTTTCATACGCACAAAAATCCTTTGAAATGCCAGCGTATGAGTACCGTACATCTGGCGTACCTCTAGCGTATTCAGCGTGTGCCTAGAGTATGCTTATCGTATGAAGCATACGTCCGATACGTACAAAATTTTTGAGCATGCTTAAAAAAATTTTCTGCCTCGCCGTATGCCACCGTACGCGACCGTGCTTGAAACATATACAAGCTATGCCTAACGTACCCCTAGCGTATGTCAGCGCGTATACCGGCGTATGAGTGATATATTTCATACGCTGGCATATGCTAGTACGATACGCAATAGTGTGACAGGGCCTTTAGACTCATATAATTGTTTTAATACTGGGTTTTGGTGTCACAACACAGTGACAATTCCTGTAATTTTACTTCCCATCACCCCCTGCACGCATAAACTAAATTGGCATTGCCTATTGATAAGGGGTCAATGGCTTATACTCCTCTGGGCCGGACGAGTTTAGAACTGATAAAGCTATTTCGCAATATAAATAAAGCTACAGGTAATTAATAGACCAAAGGCAGGGAATAGAAAATCTAAGAAGAAAACTTTTCTTAGAAAAGAAAAGTTTTTTCCTTCCATAAATATTTTCCTGATATCTGAAAAGTTTTCAGGAATAAAGTTTGGAAGTTCAGTGGTGGTATCATTTTTACCTGTATATAGTGCGTGGCGGTAAACATATTCAAAAAAACAAGCGAAACAAAGTTTCCTACATATGTCGAAATATTGGCGAGCTTACCTTTTAAATTTGCGAACAACAAGATCAATCCAACGAAAGCATTAAAAACTATCGTTTCGTAGTCACCCATGGAGAAATCGAGTTTTTCTCGTGACGATTTATACGTTTTCGTATAGCGCACAGCCGTTGCTAATCGAATAATTAAACACGCTGAGAACCTCTACTTGACTATACTTTGATCGTAAATACACGGAAGACTAAACACCCGCTTTTTGTGGTAATAATTCATAAATTATTAAGAGGAGAATCGTTCGGTATGATACGTAAATATAGGCCTGTTTCAAACATCGCATGTGTCGAATTCAATTGCTTGAATTATGCGCATGCAAAATTCGACGTTTGAAACTAAATGCGACGTTTTCAGTTAATTGCGGTCGACCTTAACTTTAAATTCGATCCGACCGGTCGCATATTGCGAGATAAGTGCGAGCTTAATTGTCGTAGATACGGCAAAATATCGGAAACTGATTTAGACGACGTCAAACTTAATTGTACCGTACCAAATTCTAATATGTGACAATCATATTATAATGTTAAAAAATAATTATGCATTAGGTTCGGCGCATGAAAAGCACGGTGTCTAAATCAATGTCGAACCTGTGTCGCATATATACGACTTGTCTTGTCGCATCTTCGAGTCGAGTCGAACTTAATCAAAACCTGCCGAACTTAATTGATTTAGGCGTCGCTCCAGCGTCGCGGCTTAGTTTAATCATTGCATTAGATTCGGTGCATGAAAAGTTCGCCGTCTAAAACAGGCCTCAGACTTCGCATTTTGCCATGTGTCGAATTCAATTCTGCTTGGGTGGGGCTCGCGGAAAACGTCTGGAACGAGGTAAAAGAGAGACGGCAGTTAAGGCCTAATTCCACGACGAGAGAAATGCGAAAAATTTCGCGCGCGAAAACAGACTTGTGAGAAAATTTTCTCTCATAGTGATTTCCACAGTAGAGAAACTGAAATTCGCCAAAACACAAGCATTTGATTGCATGGTTTCGCTTTTTTGTCACCCAGAACACAAGCATTTGATTGGCTTCGCTATTTCCATTTCGCAACGGAGTAGAAACGAATTCAACTGCCCGGCGAAGAGAAATATTTCGCCGAGAAACATTCCAAAATCATGTTGCGCACGCGTTCGACCTTTTCGCGCGAAATTTTTCGCATTTCGCTCGTCGTGGAATTAGACCGATTTAATGGATCAAATTTCGCGTGTAGGACATATAATGGTAATAGTTCCATGTTTTTTGTGTGTGCTTGTGTGAAAAATAGTCAAGCCTGATGTGAGTTTATATACAAGCGAAAATAAAGTGATTTAAATAAGGCTATGTTTACATTGCATCGAATCACTTTGCGTCCGACGCAATGGTGCGGCGGTTAACGTTCGCTCTTCGAAGTGGTGTGCGGTGTATCGGATTGGTTTTTGCAACTCTCATTGTAATGTAAACAGCAATCGGAGCAATTTTCGGTTCAATGCGTGACTCAAGATGGCGTCTAGCAAACAAAAACTTGCTATTTTAATGCAATATTTTAGTTGTAGTTGGTAAATATATACAAGAAAATACGACGGCATATAGAAGAGCGGGGGGGGGAAGCTGTTTACACTTGGGGCGTAACGTTTCCACGCAAACGAAGCAAAAACCGATCCGATACAACGTAAACATAGCCTAAAAGACGAGCCACGGCTTATTTCGCTGGTATAGTCGTAAATGGCCCTACTGACATACTGTGTTAATTTTTAACTGAGCTGAAACTTCGCTCTTGTTGTTTACGTTAAACCACAGGTTAACGCTAAGTGCGTGTCTACAACGCTACAATTTCGAGTTAAATGCATGCAAAATGCGACGTTGAATTTCATTGAGTTCGCTCGAATCAAATGCGAATTGCATTCGACACATGCCGAAAATTCGACGTTTGAACCTGGCCTTCACATGCGTTCAACACTAATGCAATGAATACTGATACTATTCAGTTATGACTACATTCTATTTTACTTTTTAGTCATATAATGAATAATAATTATACTAAATTTTATTTTTTGATACGGCAAACAAACTTACAAAGTATGTTTAGTGCTTTATTTATCTGTAAAATAATGCTAAAATGAAGGCATTAAAATACGGAATTTTTACAAGGACGTACACACTTTGCCTTCAGAGGCGTATTTTTGGTATAAATGCGCAGACTCACGAGAACGAGTGCCGAAGCCACAAGTTTAGCGTCGAAGACGCAAGCTTTTAAGGGGGTCTCTGAAATGGCATTTCCAGAGTTCTGAGAACAGAATTTGCAAAATCTTTCAAGTACACACTTTTCAATTTACAAGGGCGCATTCGCCTTTTACAAGGACACAAAGTGTGTACAGGGACACGCTATTTTAATGCCTGCAGTAAAATGAAGCGATTTTAGATGGTACGCCAAAGAGAAATGTTTTCTGAGGTTCAGTAAGTTTAACTTAATATATTCCTGTATAAATATGGCGTCAATTTTACAGCATCAATGCCAATGGACAATGATAATTGTATTTATAATTTAAATGCTTCTCAACTTTAAGTGCTTCTCAACCGTTAGATGCATAATGATTTAAATAGGTTGCTAACTGTGTAAACTACAAAATACTGTAACGCTAAAACAAAGTAATTTTGAGAGAAACGCAAAAAAGATTGTAGATTTGGAACACGTTATTAATTAATCAGTTTCATTGCAAACACGTGACTTAATTTCAAAATAATTGCCTCTTATATAAGTATTCAGTTTTCCGCTCGCCACTTTCCGCATTCACGACCCAACGTTTCCGAGACCCCAGTCTAGTGTCTTCAGTCCCCTGCAGTGTTCCTTGATGTTTTTCCAATATGTCTGCATGTACAGTAGTGTGGTGGGGAGGTCGGATTGCACAATATGATCTAACATTTTGAATTACTGAACCATATTGAAAATTTCAGGACTAATATTACACCATATTCATTGCAAATCAACCCAATAGGCAATTGCAGATTGTTCTTATCAGACTAAGACGATATAGAGATTACAAATTAACCCAATAAGCTACAACATCGCCTTTGTTATAGAGCCTCATTTTCGTGATCAGTTGTGACGTTGGCTTTTAACTGATGTCAGATACATGAAAACGAGGCACTATCGTCAACGTGATATACTTTCCGGAAGGGTGGTGTATCACAGAATACTCTCGTCAGGCTAAAACGAAAAGACATAAGCAACGAACCCTATGAAAATGAAAAAGAAAATCACGAAGAAGAATCTATCAAACACTGTCATCGTGTAGTGCCAGTCCGCTTTGATTTTGCTCGCTGCATTCTCCTCTTCCAAATGTGCTGTGATTTTTTGCATTTCTGTCAAGATCTTTTCCTCAGCCAGTTGTTTTCGTAAAGAGGTCAGTCCAACGAGATCTCGTATGTTTAAAGGCCAATGTCGATGATAGCCATTGCTTGTAACCTTGTGAAGAAAGATTAAATTAAGGTTACAGAACACCTTTGAGTGTTAATTTTGTCTAAAATTTTTTTATTGGTTTCCATGAAAGCATTAGACTAGTTCTACTATCTGACCAAGTTTGAACGAAAAATGTTGAAAATTCGCGAAGTTATTTAATAAAATACATTTCGCTGCAATAAGAAAAGCATTGAAAACGTAATATTCAAATTCAATTTTCTCCCGAAAATGTTTACGGTAATTACTGATTTTCAAACGAGTTGTGCCCCTGCGGGTTTTAACCAATTTTTCTCACATTTTCACACGACATAGCTCAAGACGTCAGTTTCAAAATTGTGTTCGGCTTTTTTTTAATTTTGTATATTTTAAAAACAAAGAGCAATTCACTCAAACAATTCAGAAATATATTGCAGTCGTCAAAGAAATCGCCATATCAGCGGAATGACGAAATAAACAAAAATTTCCGAACACGTTTTTTTAGAACAACTATTTTACTGTATAAAAATGATATTTTCATAAATATAACTTAAAACCAGCAGGAGCACAACTCAAAAGCGTAACGGCACCGCGATTTAAGATTTTCCTGAATAAGTCTTACATTATTTTATTGTTTGTTAATTTTACAACTTTACCATATTTTGCATGCACTGGAGAACATTTGGTGAAAATTTGATGAAAATCGGACTGATATTGAGCGCGCAGTAGTGATTTTCCGCAAAACGCCAAAAAGGGTGTCCTGTAACCTTAATGCCGTGCCTTCAACGGGAAATCATATTTGCACATTTAGTTTGTGTTTGTTTGTTTGTTTGCTTACTTGCTTGCTTTTGCCTGCTTGCTTGCTTTCTTGCTTGCTTGTTTGCTTGCTTGCTTCCTTGCTTCTTGATTGCTTGCTTGTTTGTTTGCTTGCTTGTTTGTTTGTTTGTTTGTTTGTTTGTTTGTTTGTTTGTTTGTTTGTTTGTTTGTTTGTTTGTTTGTTTGTTTGTTTGTTTGTTTGTTTGTTTGTTTGTGTTGTTTGTTTGTTTGTTTGTTTGTTTGTTTGTTTGTTTGTTTGTTTGTTTGTTTGTTTGTTTGTTTGTTTGTTGTTTGTTTGTTTGTTTGTTTGTTTGTTTGTTTGTTTGTTTGTTTGTTTGTTTGTTTGTTTGTTTGTTTGTTTGTTTGTTTGTTTGCCTGCTTGCTTGCTTGCTTGCTTCTTTACTTGCTTGCTTGTTTGTTTGTTTTGTCAAGATGTGTATATATGTACACGCGTCAAAACGCACAGCCTGTTTCCAGTTGATATCGACAGACTTAAACCTGAAGGCCTCAAAATAAGTTGTCACTTTTCTTTGTTTGCTTGCGATTTTCTTTTTCTGATGTATGTGAACGAGTGGATGCGATTCCTTACTCATCTACACGTTTATATACGACACTGAGTATAGTCCAGCGGATATGTACATATATTTGAGAAAATCATGCACTTTGTGAAGAAAGCACCAAATTCGCAGGAAGTGTAGACTTTAACATGATAATGAATCTTAGATATGGAGGCATCACCAAAATTGATGCTGACGGCTTAAAATTTAGGATTTCTTATATTCTCTTATTAATCTCTTATACAATTAAAAATTGTGAAATTGCAGGTTCACATATAGCAAAAATGACATGCGTCATTAGAAAGCTTACAAAAAAACTGTATATAACACATTTAAGCAGTTACTTTGATTTTCCAACTCCTCTGGAGTTATAAGCGGTTGAAAATATGCTTTAGGGCTAGTGTCCAGGACGTTGGCGAGATTTTTGCCTATTTCACGTTTTTAAATAGCAATAACTAGAAAACCGCTTGGAAAATCAATCAGCCGTTTAAAAGTCTTATATGTAGTTTTTTGTAAGCTTTCTAATCATGCAAGTCATTTTTGCTATATGTGAACCTGCAATTTCACAATTTTAAACAGTAATAGAGTTTAATAAGAGAATATAAGAAATCCTAAATTTTAAGCCGTCAGCATCAATTTTGGTGATGCCATCATATCTAAGATTCATTATCATGTTAAAGTCTACACTTCCTGTGAATTGGGTGCTTTCTTCACAAAGTGCATGATTTTTTACTTTTCCGCTGGACTAGTAGAAGAAAATTGCGCGAGAACTTTAGGGTGCAGCACAACCTTGTTCAAGCCTGTCGATATCAACCGGGAACAGGTTTTCGTTTCTACATACGTGTATGCATACCTGTGACTCGGTCAGCAGTATATCCTCAAAATTCACATCAACTCGTTGCCTTGGTGATTCGCGTCTCATGCAAAGTGGGCCAGCGATACAGTCTCTGATACACGCAAGAAAATTTGGAACTGGTTCCGATGTGGATGCGTGGTTTAAGCGGAGTATAAAGGCAGTTGCCATCAAAGCAAGGACTGTGCTCGCACCAATCGAGTTAAAGAATTGCGTCAGCATCGGAGTGGCGTCGGAGGTGACCGGCGTACGTTCGTTAACGATTAGCATAAACACGACAAGGCCGAGTAGAACTGAGATTACAAGAGAAAGACGTTCTCCCGAGTCGGCGGGGAATAGAAACGAAATACATGAAAGTAATGACAGAAGAACAGAAGGAAAGACAATCGTCATTATATAGTATAGTGGCTTCCGTCGAAATTCCAGTGTGTAGGTTAGATCAATATACGGCGCAGGGCAGCATTCGTATTTGACCGAATGTCTTTCGACATGCGCTGATTTTAGTTCCCAAACAGAATTTGCTTCCAAATTGGCTAAGTTTATTCCATTTGTAGACTCTAGTAGCTGTAGATCGAGGTCCAAGCCATCATAAACCCAAGAACCGATCTTGAGTATGCATTTCTGAGTATCGAAAGGAAAATATTCGATGTTGACTGGGCATACTGATTCCAAGATGAGAGGGCAATCCAGTGCGGCACTTCCGTCGGAGCTAACCCTGACTTGATAGGAGAGGTCGTAGATGGCTGCGCCATCTTTGTTAGCACTAGAAAAGAATTGAAGGAAATCGATAGGCTCAAGAAGAAACTAGGAAAGAGACAACTGCGCTGTAACCGGCAGAGATACAACTACAGTCGCTAACTCAAACTCTCATGGGAAACGAAAAATTGTTCGCAGTTCTCGGCTGTTGTCGTCACTGCCGACACTGGCCGACCATTCTAAAATAGGAAACACGCATTGTTGCATGTGGAATCGTCTGAAAATATTGACCTGATCCTATTTTATATCTGACCCTCTTGGACATCATTGCCGAACAGATCTTTCCTGTCCGAGAAGCAAAAATGTTTCCCCCAAAAATTCGGAGAAATATTGTATTTGTAAGACAGTGGGATTGTTTTCTGGCAAATATTGCCTTCTTGACTGACCAAACTTAACGGTTTGACTTACTTGTTATAAAGTGTCAAATCAGGCTTCCAAATCCGAGTTGGGCTGAGATGGATTTTTGTGATTCCTCCATAGTCGCTGGCGTTCCATTTTAAATACACATCTTGCCAATACTACATGCAAAGAAAGAAGTTTGTGTCTGATATAACACTGTCTTGCTTCCCGTGAAATCATTAACTTTTACTTGGCTTTAATTAAGGTACTCATTAGCAGGGAACATAGCCATTATGATCCAATTACTACACGGAATTGTTTTACACATAAGCTCTCTATAAGATGAGCCTTGCAGTAATAGAATCTTGCACGAAACATATTACTCAAATTTTAAAATATTAAGTTTAAACAAAGAAAAATAAAACGAAAAATTATCTTACCGTATTGATCCATACGAGCGATCTTGCTACTTGAGTCGGCTCGTCCTAAACCAAGGAATGTTTTGAACACTATTAAAACCGAGATAAACAAATATTGTTTCGGGAACAATGTTTCGTGGTTGACGCACCTTCGAGAAACACGCATGGCTGTAGTATTTATACATACAGACATACATACATACAAAAATTTATTTAAGCACGCGCTGGCCTCAATAACTCGGAGCTAGCTGATTTCCATGAGGGGCGTGATTTGGAGAGAGTATACTGTACAGATAAACATTAAAAATACAAAAACAAAGAAAGAAGAATTACATATACAGTAGGCAACAGGACGAGCCAATTTTAAGTGCTTGCCTGATTAATAGTTCTTTGAAAAGAACTTAAAACCTAAAGATTCCGCTACTTTCACAACAAGTTTGCCTAGGCAGGGAGAGTGTACTTTTGGAAAGATGAGCAGGAAACATTAACTGTTCCCATGATAGTATTCAGCCCTAGTTTTCCCAGCGCTACCTTCCCAGCCCAAGGTTTAAAAATTCCGAACGCAAAAGGCGCAGCATAGTCTATCAAGATATAATAGTCTAGAAACTGAACTGAAATCATTCTGTTATGTTTTTGTCTGAGTTCATGTTAGTTTGTACAATGAGGTAATGGTCCAATGAGTTGAGATCTTGCAACCACGATGAATAATGTTTAATGAAATTGAGACAAAGGATTTGTGCACGCCTGACGCATGAGGTACAGTTCAACATCAAGCAAAGGCCTTCTATCTTGTAGCTTTGAAATTTGTCGGGTTTCCAAACTATCATATCTTGACAGACTATATAGAGGCAGTAACTTAATTTTTCGTTCGCAGATTAAAATCCATATTTAATTACCAAATCCTGTAGCTGGTTGTAAGTCATAGACAATCTCACAGTTAGTGGATCTGAAGCATTTTTCACTGGCCTTGCATCAGGATCGTAATCTTGCAACAAGTCACGAATCAAGCGAGCTTTGTGCCCTCTACCTGCGTCAACACAAACTAAATCAAAACATTAAAAGTTGGGATGTCTTTATACGCACGTAAAAACGGTGCAAGTTGCTACAGACCTGCCCACCAGTTATAACAAGGTTGTTGTTAAGGATGTATTCGCATTGCACAATCCCAGTTGCTGCAACAAGGCTGGAACAAGTTGTTATTGACTTGTTACAAGTTGGATGACGGCAACAGACTTGCTACAAAAGTTCTTCCAACAAGACATACAGGCTGTTAGTCACAAGTTGCTACGTTGTCATCGATTTGTTAACAACGTGTTACGTGGAGGCACGATACCAGAAATATTGGAACAACTTGTTGCGAGTCTGTTGGCCTTGTCAACCGTGTTGCTAGATGATAACAACTTGTTCCAGACTTGTCAACACACACTGAGTCAATACCTCAAAGGGCGCAAAGACCTCAAACATTTCTTACAAATCCTTCAAAATTAAGAATTTAACTTTGATAGTACAAATCAGCCTTAACGGATTGCCTTGCTCGTAAAATAAGCGTTTTTCATCTAGTTTTTTCAAGAAGTTCAGACACCAAAACTATGCAACCTTATTATTACTAAGATACCGTATCTATTATTGAAAATAATAAAAATATGTTTGCGTGTTGAAATTTTAATTCTAAGTGTACTTCCCTACCTTTTGAAAATACAGCCAATGAAAAGACCGTCACAAGAATTTTTAATATAATTTTATAATTTCCCATGAAAACAACGATATTCAAAGTCAACTTTTTAGTTTTTCCACAGTGTTATGACGTGATATCATTTAAACCCTAACATATAAACATACTGAGTTCGCATTGAAGCATGTCGACAGCAATTTGTGATGAGGGATTACCCCTGCGTTTTGCGGTTCGATCAACCATTAATTTTTTATAAACCCCAGGCCGGTAGTAACATATTAAAATTATTGTATCAATTCAATTTTGGGACAATTCACGGCTGCTATAATATAATAATTAATTTCGTCATTTAAGTTTTAAAGAAAGTTCTATGCGAATACGAATGCTTTCTCCGTTCGTTTGCAATCTTATATCACATGCAAAATACTCTTAATAAAATTGCCTGCGTGGTATTAATTAATACTTAAAAGAGATTAATATTAGAATATGAATCAATATTCCTTTGCTATTGCAGGGCGGATAACTGTAATCATATTCCTAATATACGTGATAAATTATAATTGAAGAATTTTATTAGTTTCTGGCCGTCCTCATTTGTTTTATATTTACCAATTTATATTTATTGCTTAACACACCAAAGTTACCGGTAACATGACGTAGCGAGCAGGTATAGATGCCACAACCTCACGGAATTTAAACAAATCTTACATTTATGGAAAGTTCAAAATTGAAACTGTCTTCTACAAAATCCAAATGATATGCAAAACTCATTAAAACTTCACTGTTCTTCTTAGATTGGTTTCCATTGCGACAGGCTAAAAACGCGTCGTGACGATTATTTTTTAATGGAACAGGAAAACGACAGCGTGGCAATAGTTTGGAGACAATCAGAGCAGTGGGGGACAAAGGTCCTCGTTTTAAAACTGTCGCCAGCTACTTGTACGATCACTGGGTAAGAAATTAACTTGCGACAGTGCACGACAGTGTCAAGACAGTTCCAACCATATGGAAGCCAGGTTAGAGGTCCAGGAAGGATCATCTCTCTAGCTTATTGGTTTGGTGTTATTCTGCAAAATTTTCGTTGTAATATGTTGTAACTTACGCTGTAAAACGCTACGTGCCGGTACGATATACGATTGAAGTGGAACACTGGCTTAAACTGCATTATCACGTCTTTCACAAGCATCGTGAAAGCTTATTGCGACCCGGCAGGAGGTGTTTTTAAAGTCGAAATTACAGTTTATCAAATTGCTTTGCTCTCATTCTTGAGCTGAAATTCACACCGCGGCATTGAAGTCGCACACTACTATAAAGTAGGAAACAAACTCGGAATGGAATTTCCATCTAGAAAGTCAGTATTCGAGAAAAACAAGAGGGGATAACCTTCAAAACTTTGAACTTATTATAAATTCATCATCAATCAATATCAATCAATATCAATCAGTATCGATCAGTATCAATCAATACCAATCAAGATCAATCAATCGAAGTGACTCACCAGATCTTGTAATTGGTTGTATGTAAATTTAGGCTGAAGTTTCATGTAAGAGTCCCCACGTCATAATTATTCGTTCTACATGTTATGTTATGCAATACGTTTCAGGCTTGCTTTGTTTACATTAGGCGTTTTGCTAGCATGAGCGCTAGGGCCTGCGAGGGCTGCTGGTTCCTAGCGTTCTTGCTGTTCCTAGCGTTGTAACCGTTGTTGCAGTCCCTAGCGTTCTTGTCGTTCCTAGCGTTCTTGTCGTTCCAGGCATTCTTGTCGTTCCTAGCGTTCTTGTCGTTCCTAGCGTTCTTGTCGTTCCTAGCGTTCTTGCTGTTCTTGCTGTTCCTAGCATTCTTGTCGTTCCTAGCGTTCTTCCTGTTCTTGCTGTTCCTAGCGTTCTTGTCGTTCCTAGCGTTCTTCCTGTCCTTGCTGTTCCTAGCGTTCTTGTCGTTCCTAGCGTTCTTCCTGTTCTTGTCGTTCCTAGCGTTCTTGTCGTTCCTAGCGTTCTTGTCGTTTCTAGCGTTCTTCCTGTTCTTGCTGTTCCTAGCATTCTTGTCGTTCCTAGCGTTCTTGCTGTTCTTGCTGTTCTTGCTGTTCTTGCTGTTCCTAGAGTTCTTGTCGTTCCTAGCGTTGTTCCTGTTCTTGCTGTTTCTAGCGTTCTTGTTGTTCCTAGCGTTCTTGCTGTCGTTGCTGTTCCTAGCGTTATTCTTGCCGTCCCTAGCGTTCTTCCTGTTCTTGCCGTCCCTACCGTTCTCCCTGTTCTTGTTGTTCCTACCGTTCTCGCCTACCGGTCTCTCATTGCAAGTACGCGACATTCAAACTAATTGCGCGACATTCAAGCTCTTTTTAAGTATTTTTTCTCTCGCTACCGTCCTTCTGCATTTACGACCCACCGTTTCGAGCGTTTTCGATTGGGCTAGCTTTGCATTAATTTATTGAACTCACAAACTTTAAATTTTTACTGAAGTAATTCGATTTACTGCCTTTGATTTTAATTCAATATGTCTGTGGTAGACAGGTCCGATTGTACAAAATGATCTAAAATTTTGAATTACTGAACCATATTGAAAATTCCAGTACTAATATTGCACCATACAGATTACAAATTAACCCAATAGGCTACAACAATTATAAATTGTTTTTATCTGGGTAAGACGACAAAGAGATTACAAAATAGCCCAATAAGCTATACACAACATCACCTTTGATATGGAGCCTCGATTTTGTGATTGAGACGTTGACTTTTAAAGATGCGATACAGTCCGTATGTAAACAAAGGCTTTGTTTACATTTCGGTATGCAAAACATTGAATTTTATTCGACAACTATTTATATTTTCATGATTCTAGAGTATAATAAATTATTAAGAGACAACAATTAAGCTTTGCAAGAACATAAAATGAAATAAAAACCTAAATAAACTGTTTGTAAATAAAAAGAGGGCTCCTTTGTGCACACGCGCAGATCGAACTGTACCGCATCTTTAACTGATGTCAGATATTTATTTATTTTATTTGCTGATTCGCCTAAGATATTGAAATTACACATGAAAGAAATTAATAAACTATTTACAAGAGATGGGCTAGGAGCCTACTAGAAACCATATGGCTTTTGTTTTAGGCCCCACGGTTATAAACGTTTAAGTTTATAAACTAATTAGCAATATAGATTCACGAAAACGAGGCTCTATCGTCAAAGTACGTACTTTCCAGAAATGCGTATCACAGAATACTCTTGTCAGACTAAAATGAAAAGACATAAGCAACGAACGAAATAAAAATGAGAAAGAAAATCACAAAGAAGAATCTATCAAACACTGTCATCGTGTAGTGCCAGTCCGCTTTGATTTTGCTCGTCGTATGCTCCTCTTCCAAATGTGCTGTGATTTTCTGCAGTTCTATCAAGATCTTTTCCTCAGTCTGTTGTTTTCGAAAAGAGGTCAGTCCAACGAGGTCCCGTATGGTTACAGGCCACTGTCGTTGATAGCCATTGCTCGTAACCTTAAGAAGAAAGATTAAATTAATACTTTCAACGGGAGGTCATATTTGCACACAAAGTTTGTTTATTAGTTCGTCCGTCCGTCTGTTCGTTTGTCCGTCCCTCCGTCCGTCCGTCCGTCTGTTCGTTCGTCTGTTTTCTTGTTTCATTGTTTGTTTATTTTTAGTTTGTTTGTTTGTCTGTCTCGTCAACCTCGTACTTTGTGGAGCTAGTATATACATATATACAAAATATATACAAAATATTTATATGGAGTGAGAGGAAGGGCGCATGACTGGTTTAGGTCCTATCTGTCTAATCGTACCCAGTATTGTCAAGTTAATGGCAAACTGTCTGAACCACGAACAATAATTACTGGTATTCCGCAGGGCTCAATTCTTGGACCCTTACTCTTTCTTGTTTACACAGCACGGCCTATTGGAAGATCACATCTTGTAAATATTTTAGTTTTTGTTTTTGTGAAATAGTACCGTGGGTAAATAAAGTTTGATTGATTGATCTGAATGTACAATGAGTCGCTGAGTGCCCTCCACTCCATATTTAATGTAACACGCGTAAAAACGCACGACTGTTCCCGGTTGATATCGACAGGCTTGAACAAAGTTGTGCTTCACCCTAAGAACAAGTTGTCAACAACGTTGTCACAGCATTGTTACAACTGAACGACGCTGTAACAACATTGTTGACAACCTTTCTTAGAGTGCAGCACAATCATGTTCGAGTGTGTCGATATCACCCGGGAACAGGTTGTTCGTTTTTACACGCGTGTATGCATACCTGTGACTCGGTCAGTAGTACATCCTCGAAATTCACATCAACTCGTTGCCTTGGTGATTCGCGTCTCATACAAAATGCGCCAGCGATACAGTCTCTGATGCACGCAAGAACGTTTGGAACTGGTTCCGACGTGGATGCATGATTTAAGCGAAGTATAAAGGCAGTTGCTATCAAAGCAAGGACTGTAGTCGCAGCAATAGAGTTAAAGAATTGCGTCAGCATCGGAGTGGCGTCGGAGGTGACCGGCGTACGTTCGTTTACGATTAGCATGAAGACGACAAGGCCGAGTAGAACTGAGATTACAAGGGAAAGACGTTCTCCTGAGTCGGCGGGGAATAGAAACGAAATACATGAAAGTAGTGACAGAAGAACAGAAGGAAAAATAATCGTCATTATATAGTATAATGGTTTCCGTCGAAATTCCAGTGTGTAGGTTAGATCAATATACGACGCTGGGCAGCATTCGTATTTGACCGAATGTCTTACGGCATGCGCTGATTTTAGTTCCCAAACAGAATTTGCTTCTAAAGTGGTTAAGTCGATTCCTTTTGTAGATTCTGATAGCTGTAGATCGAGGTTGAAGCCATCATAAACCCAAGAACCGATCTTTAGTCGGCATCTCTGAGTATCAAAAGGAAAATTTTTTATGTTGATGGGGCAAACTGATTCCAAGATGAGAGGGCAGCCCAGTCCGACATTTCCTTCGGAGCTCACCGTCACTTGATAGGAGAGATCGTAGATGGCTGCGCCATCTTTGTTAGCACTAGAAAAGTATTGAAGGAAATCGATAAACTACAGAAGAAACTAGGAAAGATTGAGACAGCTGCGCTGTGACCGGCAGAGAAACAACTACAGCTACAATGTTTTTGACAAATATTTCCTGGCCAAACTTAACGGTTTCACTTACTTGTTATAAAGTGTCAAATCAGGCTTCCAAATCCGAGTTGAGCTGAGATGGATTTGCGTGTTTCCTCCATAGTCGCTGGCGTTCCACTTCAAATACACATCCTGCCAAAACTATATGCCAAGAAAAACGTTTGTGTGTGATATAAGACTGTCTTATAATACTTTTGCTTGTGGAAACACCGCGTAAACTTATTACTGCACTGAAAGCTTTCGATCCGTAAGCCCGGATATTCATCATTATTACCACTGATGAAGATCCGGGCTTACGGATCGAAAGCTTTGCAGCAATAAATTTACGTGGTGTTTCCACAAACAAAAGTATTATATGTTTCATATATCGCCACAATCTCGTATCCAGAGCAATGCCTGTGCGCGGGCTAGGATGGCATTGGCTCTGGGGAAATTGAATTTTTTCTGTGCTGTGATTGGTTTAACGTTTTTAATGCAAGGTTTTTAATAAGTCTAATTAAGTCGATCGGAACATATAGATAGTTAGTTTATTGTAGGGATTTTAGATAATGTTATACTATTTTAGATAAAATTGTATTGTAGATATACTGTATATTTTTCAGGGCCCCTAAGGATAACAGTGAACATTCACTGATTGGGTCACCCTGTGTAAATAAAGATCTTACATGAGGGTCTGAATGGGGTTAACTGACTACTGACATTTGCCTGAATTTTTGACTGACAACTGACAAAATATCCTAACTGACTACTGAGAAATGATGAAAAAAATTATAAGTCCGCATTTTGCAGTAACTGACTAATGACAGCTTGCAATATATCGCACTGACAACTGACAATTGGCTTAAATTTTAGCTGACAACTGACACCCAAAGACCCCCATTAAGACCCTCTTACATTACGTTTGTCAATCGTGCATGCCGACAAAGAACCGGAACCCCTAAATTTAGGGGTTCCGGTTGTCAATTTCCCCAGAGCCAATGCCATCCTAGCCCGCGCACAGGCATTGCTCTGGGTACGAGATTGATATCGCCATACAAACGTACAAAGAACTTGTAACATATAAGATGTAACATATAACATGTAACATGTGCACATATAAGCTCCGTAAGATGAGCTTTGCAGTAATAGGATGACAAGACCAAAAAGAAATATATTAATCTTGCACGAAACATATTACTCAAATGTTAAAATAAGTTTAAACAAAGAAAAACAAAACGAAAAATTGTCTTACCATATTGATCCATACGAGCGATCTTGCTACTTGGGTCGGCTCGTCCTAAACCAAGGAATGTTTTGAACATTATTATAACCGAGATAAACAAATATTGTTTCGTGGTTGATGCACCTTCGCGTGGCAGACCGCTGTAGTGTTTATAATTTTCCACAACAAGTTTTCATGGGCAGGGAGAGTATACTTTTGGAAAGATGGACAAGAGACAATATTAACCACGAGTCCACGATGACACTATTTAGCCCTAGTTTTCCCAGCCCAAGGTTTAAAAATTCCGAACTGAAAAGACGCAGCATATATAGTGTATCAAGGTAATATCATGTTCTGGAAACTGAATAGAAGTCATTCATATGTTATTGTTTGAGTTTTTGTTAATTTGTATAATGAAGTAATATAGTCCAATAGACCTTTTCCCCTTTTAAGTGAAATTTTGATCTAGACAAGCCTGGACAAAAATTTCATCACAGCTTGAAAGAGCATCACAAAATTAGTAATATTCCAAAGTATCGTTGCAAAATGTTGTAAAATGCGGATAATATAGCCTTGCGAAGTTTGCCGTTTTTCAGTCATTTTGTATTACGCACGGGAAATTGATAATCAGATGATCAAACTGATTATCAATTTCATTTGTAATACAAAATGACTGAAAAACGGTAAACTTCGCAAGTCTATATTATCCGCATTTTACAACATTTCGCAACGAAACTTTGGAATATTACTAATTTTGTGATGCTCTTTCAAGCTGTGATGAAATTTTTGTCCAGACTTGTCTAGATCAAAATTTCATTCAAAAGGGGGAAGATCTATAGAGATAGCTGAGATCTTGCAACAACGATTGATAATACTTAAAGTGGAAGTCAAGTCCGTTCTGCGCATCGGTTCTGCTCATAACAATGTGAGGACCTCTAAATGTGAACATTGCCCAAATTTCGAATGTTTCGAATTTTTCTGAACATAAACTCTATTTCATATTCATTTAGAAGCATAGCGAACCAAAATGGTGTTAGATATTCAGACAGTACATCATATATTAAAAAATACAGCAGTTCAAAATGTAAACAAACCGTTTGTTTACATTACGGACTTGACTTAAAGGTAATGAAGTTGAGACAAAGGATTTGTGTACGGTTAGGTACAGTTCAACATCAAACAAAGGTCTTCTATTTTGTAGTTTTGAAGTTTGCCAAGCTTCTAGACCATCATATCTTGACAGACTATAGACGCAGTAACTTGATTTTTCGTTATAAGGAATAAAAGCCATATTACATATACATATCTAATTTTCCGTTCAAATACTTACCAAATCCTGTAGCTGGTTGTAAGTCAATGTAAATTTCACAATCAGTGGATCTGAAGCATTTTTCACTGGCCTTGCATCAGGGTCGTAATCTTGCAATAAGTCGCGAATCAAGCGAGCTTTGTGCCCTTTACCTGCGTCAACACGAACTAAATCAAGACATTAAATTTATTTTTATATTTTTATATAGGCATTTATATACTAATATTAAAATATTTTAGTTAAAAGTTGGAATGCCTTTATACGCATGTAAACACTGTGCAAATTGTTACACGTACACCTGTAACAAGGTTGCTGTACGTGTCAAGGCTGAAACAAGTTGTTATCGCCTTGTTACGAGTTGGATGACGGTAACAGACTTGCTATACAATTTATTTTAACGCGAAAAAAAATATTTTAAGTTATTTTTATTTTTATAAGTTATTTTAACGACTAATGCAGGCTGTTCGTCACAGGTTGCTACGAACTTGTTGTCAACGATTTGCTAACGTGTTACGAGGCGCAGACGATATCAGAAACATTGGAACAACTTGTTGCGATCGTCTTGGCTTCATCCAGCAACATTGTTGCTAGATGATAACAACTTGTTCCAAGCTTGTCAACAACTGGGAGATTTTTACGGCTCGTGTAATATGCTGCCCTTCACATCTCATAAACGCTGAGACTCAGTCCCTCAAACATTTTTTACAAATCTTCCAAGACTTAGAATTTAACTTTGATAGTATAAACCATGCGCCTCAACGAATTGCCTTGCTCGTAAAATAGGAGTATGCATGTCATGTAGTTTTTTCAAGAACTTCAGACACTAAAACTATATGCCAACTTTATTATTATTATTAAGATACCGTATCTACTGAAAATAATAAATATAAGTCTGCGTGTTGAGATTTTTAATTAGACGTGTACTTCCCTACCTTTTGAAAATACAGCCAATGAAAAGACCGTCACAAGAAGTTTTAATATAATTTTATAATTTTCCATGGAAACAACGATGTTCAAAGTCAACTTTTTAGTTTTTCCACAATGACATGGCGTGATATCGTTTAAACTCTAACGTACAAACATGCTGAGTTCACATTGAGCATGTCGACGGCAACTTGTAATGAGGGATTACACCTGCTTTTTGCGGTTCGATGAACCATTAATTTTTTATAAACCCCAGGCCGGTAGGTAACATATATTGAAATTATTGTACAATTCAATTTTAACTGAGGTAATTCAAGGCTGCTATATGCCTATAATATAATCTAAATTTCGTCATTTAAATTAAACCACTTTCTACAAATGCAGATGCTTTACAAAATTTACAGTTTTCCTGTTCGTTTGCTATCTTATATCACATGCACTGATGCACAATACTCTTAATAAAATTGCCTGCGTGATATTAATATACTAATTAATACTTAAAAGAGATTAATATTAGAATATGAATCAATATTCCTTTGCTATTGCAGGGCAGATAACTGTAATAATATTTCCTAATATACGTAGTAAATAAT
This sequence comes from Paramuricea clavata, assembly GCA_902702795.2. Taxonomy (NCBI): domain Eukaryota; kingdom Metazoa; phylum Cnidaria; class Anthozoa; order Malacalcyonacea; family Plexauridae; genus Paramuricea; species Paramuricea clavata. The sequence goes on from CACRXK020000304.1 coordinate 72,915, forward strand.
AATTGAAGAATTTTACTATTTTCTGGCTGCCTTCGTTTATTAAATTTTCGCATTTTTATCAATTTATATATTTAAAGCTTCCACACCGAAGTTACAGGTAATCTGACGTAGGGAGCAGGTATATATATGCCACAACCTCACGAAAATGAAACCGATCCTACATTTATGAAGAGTTACAAATTGAAACTGTCTTCTACAAAATCCAAATGATATTGTAAAACTCATTAATACTTCATGAAGAAAATTCAAAAGAAATCAATGTTTAATGAGGTGTTTCATCCACATATATTAATTCTCCTGATTTCCATAAATTGTTTCCGCGATTTTTTCAGTCAAAATCACTTTCTTTTTAATATAATTTAAAACACAACTGTTGAAATCCTTATACGTTTCACAAGCTATATACAGCTATTTCAATTAAGGTTGTCCCCCGAGCAAAGCGGAAAAGTCGAATATACGAGCGCGAAAGGCTGCTGGGAATCGCTATGAAAATTCATTATTTTTTTAGGGATTCCCAGCAGCCTTTCGCGCTCGTATTCGACTCATTTTTCCGCTTTGCTCGTGGACAACCCTAATTGAAATAGCTGTATACAGCACTGATTCGCGTTTGTGTTGAATAGACCTTTCCCCTTACAACCAAAATTTTGATCTAGGCAACTCTAGACAAATATTTCATCACAGCTTGAAAGAGCATCACAAAATTAGTAATATTCCAAAGTTTCGTTGCGAAATGTTGTAAAATGAGGAAAATAGAGCCTTGCGAAGTTTGCTATTTTCAGTCCGATTTTGCATTACAAACGGGAAATTGCAGACCCAACACCCGAATCGTATGTCAATTTCCCGTTTGTAATACAAAATGACTGAAAAACGGCAAACTTCGCAAAGCTATATTATCCGCATTTTACAAGATTTTGCAACAAAACTTTGCCAATATTACTAATTTTGTGATGCTCTTTCAAGCTGTGATGAAATTTTTGTCTAGATCGAAATTTTAGTTATAAGGGGAAAGGTCCATTAGACGTCGTACGACCTTCAGCCTTTGGCTCCAGTTCAGTTGCATATCTGCATGATACAACATCTTTAAGAGGAGAATCTTCTGTATGTTATGCAACACGCCTCAAAACTAATGAATGTACCTTTCCCCTTAGTTATGACTATATTAAATTGTAGTTAAATTTAGTTTCTGCATGAAGCGGCAAACAAACTTAAAAAGCATGTTTAGTGGTGCTTTATAGTGTAAAATGATGCTAAAATGAAGAGATTTTAGTTCAGTAGGTCTTGCTTATATTGCTGTATAAACTGATGGCGTCAATTTTACAGCATCAATGATAATTGTATTTACATTGACAGTATTTAACTATTATTTTGTGTTTCTCAACCGCCAGATACGTCAGTTAATTAAAAAGGTTGCTAATTGTGTAAACTTTGAAAATTAAGCTTATATATATATAAGTAATTTTGAGAGGCTCGCCAAAAAATTTTAGGTTTTGAACACTTTTCCTTGCAAATACGCCGCATAGAAAGACTGCCTCTTAAACAGTTCAAGATTAATATCGTCATATAGAATTATTCAGCATAAATAAAATTAGCTTACTTTACAAAGAAATATTTTCATGCGCTCAAAAAAGCAATTATATACAAATTAAGACCCACATAAAACAATAAAAATATAACGAAAAACAATCTGTCAAAAACTTTGGCCGTGTATTGCCAATCTTTTTGTACTTTATCAACCAAATCGTTCTCTTCCATGTGCGACGTAAGAAGCTGTAGCTTGCTCATTAGCATAATATCCGTGGCATGTCGCCGCCTCGGGACGCCGCACGCCGGAATGGACGAATCAGCGAACGGAACGGAAAGTCTATGTTCATCATCCGGTAACATTTTATCAACCAACAGTTGATTCTTTTCCGGCTTTTGTGGTTTTGATGAGGCTCTCATGCAAAATAGGAAAGCAAGAACGTTGCGCAAGTTCACGAGGTAGCAGGGGACTGGTTCCGAGTTCGATCCGTGATGGATTTGAAGAATGAACGCGGTTGCGAGGAGAATCATGAACGTCCCGCAACAGATCACGCTGAAGTAGCGAGTCAACAACGGTGTGGTATCGGAACTGACCGGTGTCTCCTCGTTGATGATAAGCATGAACACAGTAAGCCCAAGTAAAACTGAAATGACGAGCGAAACGCGTTCCCCCGAACCGGCCGGGAATAGAAACGAAATCGAGGCCAGCAGCGATAGTATTACACAAGGGAGCACTATGGTCACAACGTAGAACCAAGGCTTTCGTCTAAAATGCAGGGTGAAGGTGATATCTGTATACACCTCGGGACAACAGGGGTACTTTACTTCGTTTCTAGTCGCATTAGCGGACACGAGTTCCCATTCCGTATGAGCGCTGTATTGCGCTAAGTTAGGTTGTTTGCCGTTATCGGCTGCGAGGCGTAGGTCAAGTTCAGCACTATTTAGAGTCCACGAGCCTATTTTCAATGTACATTTCTGATCGTCTACTGGAAAGCCAGAAATATCCAGTTTACATGTGGTTTTCAAATTGGCGTAAGTGAGCCACGTGACCGATCCGTTACAGGATATCATAGCTTTAGTTAGGTAGCTGTAGATATTGCCTCCATCTTTATGGACACTGGAATGAAAATAAAATCGAATTACTTTTCCCAATGGACCTTTCCCATTATAACTAAAATTTCGATCTAGACAAAAATTTCATCACAGCTTGAAAGAGCATCACAAAATTAGTAATATTCCAAAGTTTTGTTGCAAAATCTTGTAAAATGCGGATAATATAGCCAATTGCGAAGTTTGCCGTTTTTCAGTCATTTTGTATTACAAACGGGAAATTGACATCCGATTCGGGTGTTGGGGCTGCAATTTCCCGTTTGTAATGCAAAATGACTGAAAATTGCAAACTTCGCAAGGCTCTATTTTTCTCATTCAGTTACAACATTTCGCAACGAAACTTTGGAATATTACTAATTTTGTGATGCTCTTTCAAGCTGTGATGAAATATTTGTCTAGACTTGCCTAGATCAAAATTTTGGTTATAAGGGGAAAGGTCTATTGATGATCCCGGTAATAGACGAAATTTTGATCCAGACAATTATTAAGAGAACGAAATCCAACACGACAGCTAGCTAGAAAGAGTATCTTATAGAATGAGTAAAACTGCAAAGTTTGGTTGCGAATTGTTGTAAAATGAGGAAATATATAGCCCTGTGAAGTTCTCAAATTTTGTATATATTTGCATTACGCGCGGGAAAAATAACCATTTTTGAGCCGAAAGTGGTTATTTTTACCGCGCATAATACAAATATACTTACAAAATTTGCGAACTTCACAGGGCTATATTTTCTTCATTTCACAACATTTAGCAACCAATCTTTGCAGTTTTACTCATTCTAAGACGCTCTTTCCAGCTGTGGTGTTGTATTTCGTTCTTCTTGCCTTGATCAAAATTTAGTCTGTAGCAATCCGAATCACCCGGCATTAAATCTGGGTTGAAAATTGTTTATACGCAAACGTTATTTTCTATTGGAAATTTTTATACAAATCGTTTAACAGATTATACTTAATTGCATATTAAATATATTTAAACATTATAGCGAGCTTAAATTAAACAACCCGCGGAAGTCACTCGAAAATTTGTATGACTAATTTTGGCGGTGTTTTGCGGCATGATATAGCGCCGCTCGTATAAAAACGTCGCTTACTTACTTGAGGGTCCTGAAGGGGTAAAATGGGAACTGGGATTGATCTATTTTTAGACTTGGAAAATGGGATTTGGGTTGCTAGGACTGGGATTTGGCCACTGGGAATGGGAAATGAAGTCCTCAAAAATGGGAATGGGATTGAAGTAATGTGAGTCGATTCCCAATTTTGATCCGCTTTTGGTGTCTTTGGTCATGATTTTTGTTGTTGTATTATTCACAGCACTACCTGCGAACAGGCATGCTCTGGCGCCCAGAATTCTGGGTTTTCTGATTATGCGTGTCTCAGAATGCTGTAAATGCCATTTCCGGGATTCAAATTTGGAAATTTTCCGTGCCTTCGGCACAAGCCCCCCCCCCAATATTTCATAAAGTGTCTGCCACTTGCACACACGGTGGCTTAAAAAGTCTTAAAACTGTTTATTCTACCGATAAATAAAGGGTTGTTTATTGACTGGGATTTCAATAACTCGGACTGAGATTTCTAATAAAAATCCAACCGGGACTGGAATTTTGCCAAAATTTCAGGTGGGAAATGAGATTGGGCCCCCCCCCCCCCCCCCTTCAGGACCCTCTTACTTAGGACATTGGCAATAAAAAATTATTTTGTCTCATTCAAAAGAACTCTTAAAATTATATATTAAACTCTATTACCGTTCTCGAAGTATTTAGACCGAAATTAATGAGCTGTCCGCCATCTTGGTCTAATTCCTGACCTCTTTAATTAACTGTGGTTTTGATGACGTCAGGAGTTGGGTTAACCATATAAAACTATTCTAAAATGACCGAGTAACAATCCAGAATTGTTTGAAATGTTTTTAATAATCATTTCTAAATTTCAGACAGCAAGCAGAAACGAAATTTTGGACCCATATTGATCGCTAAATTAGCGTGACCCCTCTCTTGACGTAACATGCATATCCTCAATAATCCAAGGTGGCGAACAGCTCACTTTTTTCAGTCGAAATATTTTGAAAACTAAGCAAGATTTAAACATTCTGTAATAGAGTTTAATATATAGTTTTAAGAGTTCTTTCAAATGAGCTAAACTATTTTTTACTGCCAATTATGTCCTTTAAGCTCGCCATTACCTATTGTATAAAGTTAGATCTGGTGTCCAAATACGGGTCGGATCGAGTCGGATAACTTTTACTCCCCCGTATTCTTCTTTCTTCCATTGCAGCGAAACATCTTTCCATTTCTGGCAAGAAATCAAGATTAAAATCTTTGCAAATCAAATGTCTGTTTTGTTCCTTCAAGCAGCATATGTGGCGGCGTGCTCACCACGGTTGCCTTTCAAGCTGGCGGAGGAGCCGTGTTAATCCTTAATTGGTTGGACCTCTACTCAAGATCTTAAAATAACTGAGGAGAAAGCTACCTTTACGTTGACATCAGTAAATGGAATTAGACTTTTGCGTCTTCTCGCGGATAAGGACGTTCAGTTCAATCGTAGGCACCTCAGGGATCTCCTATCAATTGGCCTATACTAACGCCCGTATTCTAAAAGCTCACTCACATGCACTCAATGAGTGGAGGTTCAATCTGAACTTTTCTTCAGTGTCAGTGCTGTTTTTGAATAGCTGGAGAGTGAGTAGTCACATAGTAAGGTACGATACTAACCCTCCAGCTATACAAAAACAGCACCGGCACTCAAGAGAAGCTCATATTGAACCTCCACTCATTGAGTCTGAGTGAGCTTTTAGAATACGGGCGTAATTCTCTAATCCATTGTTTCCAAATACAAGACTGTTTCTACAGGAAATGTGTCTTTAAAAATATAAATAAAAATACTTACAATTCTGAATCGTGTATTAGAAGTCATTTGCTGCTTAGGTTCATCCTAAAAAAATAAATAGGGAACTGAATGTTTTACGGATACTTACTTTTAAAATATAAAATAATCAAGAGAAGGTCAGACTTTATATTCCAGAAAAAAGTTTTAATTTTACGTACAATTTCCTTCAGTTCCTTATAGATCATCTGAAGTTCAACCCTGACGGAGTCGGACTGATTTCTCACCGGTCTGGCATCTGGGTCGTAGCGGTCCTTTAACAAGTCTCGAATCAACCTTGTCTCGTTAAGGACATCACAACACCCTGAGTTTGACAAAACATATATATGAGTTGAATATACTCATGACTAGAATCAGTAGAATGTCAAAGGTAGTCAAAATAGTCAACATGACAGCCTGATCCCTTGATCTGTTTTATAGTTGTCTGTTATCAAATACAAAACTGCCACGACAAAGAAGCCAGTCAACATTATTCTCTTATTCTGATAGCTTCTAGTTGATCAACATCTGCCATACTGCGATAGTGTATAAAATGTCAAAGGATGAACGCCTCGAATGAGTCCTAAACTAAAATTGACCGCCTGCGTGGATGCCAAATCCTCATGAGTTGCGTCATGGCGGTTAATCAGGCCTGCACTCGACAGTATTTGCGCCTGCTTTATTGACATAAACGCCATCGGCATAAATACATATAACCTAAACACTCATACCTGAAGAAATACCCAAAATGATCATGACAACGAGTGGAATTAGAACTGATATTTTGACCTGCATTGCAGACATCTTCCCAACAATTGTAGAATCTACATGCATAATCTATAGTGCCTTTCGAAAGATTTAAATCTATGAATTTTCCATTCTTTTTCATATTTGATTCATTACGAAACAGATAAAATCTTGTGATTCCGAAGATATCACAAACCTCATTAATATATCTGTGTACAAATAATGTCTCGGTAGAATGCGAATGTCGCAAATGAGGCTACTGTTTTGGCCAGCCACGTTGTTTTAGCCAACATCGGATCATTTGGACCATAATGACTATAATTAAATACCTATTAGGTCAAAACTCTTTAATTTGCATTTGCTAACTAGCTCTATCGATTTTTTGCTATTTCAATTTTTATAATTCCTCGTTTTTTATTTCTTTTGTGGTTTTTGGTTGTCCCTCTATGTGATTAGAGGTTCCACTCTAACACGTTCGTTCCCCAGATCTGTACGTGACCTATCGTTCTGAGGCTGTATTTGATCCCATAAGTTGAATCTTATCATTGTTAACTTAACCTTTCTTTCGGTAGCAGAATAAAAATCAACACGACTTTGCTGAATAGCGTCTTATCTGTTCAATTCATCATGCAGTACAAGGCTGTCTCGTTCTGGGCGGTCAAACAAATATTTATAGCTTAGCAAGCAACGTTTTTTGTCAACACGTACGTCAGCCAGATTGCCGGAAAGGGGCTGGAAAAGCTGGAAATATGTTTGTGACAGTTTGTGACTTCAACACATATGACAAAACATCAGTAAGATTCACCAGCGCACGAGTGTTATGATGCAAAACGTACCAATTTTCGGGTTCTGTTACGTGTTTGCGCTCGTCTGACCGGCGTAACGTACGTCTATAAAACTAAAACGTCACGTAAATATCAACTATAATACTTATATATATTTCATATATTAAGTTCCTCAGAATAATCCGTTTCTCTGTGACCATTCACCGAAGATTACTTGAAACTACATCATATTATCCCCGCAATAATTAGTTCGTTTTTTGTTAAAATGTAAACATATGACCTATGGGCTAGCGCTAACCACATGCACTGGCATCAAAAGATATTTTTCCGTTATATGATGCAAGTTGCAAGACTACAAATTCACCTGTCTGCTTGTTAGGAAATTTTCTCGTCAAAAATAAATCTTCCAAAACTGTAAGAGTTATATTGACTTAAAATACAAAACAAACGAACAGATTACAGAAGCCCGGCCACGGTCTGTGCTGAAGAATCAACAGTCACCAAATTTAGATTACCTGTAAATTATAATCCATTTTTTATCATTATGCAATGCTAAAGGTAATTTCATGCACAGACATGCACTTACCATAGGTAACAGAATACGCCAACAATGTCCAGATTATTTGCGCTTTTAGTAAAACAGTTGATATCATTTTTTACTGCATAAAACCAACTGAGTTAAGACGCAAAACATCAGGCTTAGAACTGAACAGCAACGCAGTTTCAAACACGCACAGTTAAACGCACAGGTGTACACTGTGTATGCATTGTATTGAACTTCGATACAATACGCTGTCCCTTAGTTTAAATCGGGATTACGTGCCAAGAAAATTAAAATGCAGTTAGCGAATGCCGGTGATAAGCTTAATTCGTATTGTATGGACTTTGTAAGCTTGTTGTGCCTGAATAAAAGAGTCATAAAGTGGGGGGCCTTTGTAACCTTTGTGGGTTATAAATGCAATTGGCAGGCTCCCAAGAGCTAAGATGGACATTTTGTTTTGCACTGTCATTAGAAAGGGTCGGTATAGTTATTAAAAAATTCTGAAAATGACTGAAGTCATTGCTCAACGTCTGAACATTTTTGTTCAAGTGTAAAGAGGTCAAAGTAACAAGTGAATAACAACATTGTTTACGATTACATGTTGCTGTTTCTCGTTACCGTTGTTTGTGTCTGAAGACTGAACTATCTAAAAAAGATTAAAAATACATTTTGAGGGAAGGTTCGACGTCAGCTAGGGGACTCAGGTGTGTTTTGCCAGACTATTTATTGAAATGAATGATGACGGATAGCAGACGTCAATATATAAATAAAGAGGTTTCAGACTTTCAGCATCAATCTATATTCAACAATAACAGATACTATTACTGGTGAAAACCGGCTTCTGAATGGTGTCATGAATTGTGCGAAATCAGTCCAGATTACCCATCAATATAATGGAATTTATGCCATACATCATGCATGTATGACTCCCCAGCAACCTCGTAGCCAGGGTCTTACCCTGTCTCCCCAGACGCATTTTTAGGATTTTTCCATCAATTGCAACTGAGTAAGTTTCAAGCTTCAAACAATTCACTAATTTCGCTTCAATTGCGTGTGAAAAGACTGCTTTAAGTGATCCAATTTGATTCTACGAATTTGATTCTTCGATTCTAGACGCTCCGGTTTCTCGGTAAGATTAGACCTCATAGATCTATCCATCATCAGAAAATAAAATTATGTATTATAAAATAATAAAGGTATTGCAGTTTACGTTTCCCTCTGTAGTGACACCAAACAAATAAAAGACTGGACCTTACACGAACTGTTAGGCCTATTGAGGGTCGCAAAGAACTCTGGTATAGTCAACATGTCACCATAATCTCATTATGGCGGATTTATTATTCGTACACATTGTGGACCTATATTTTGACGAGTATTTATGCTAGTGTATACTACTTAGTGTATACTACTAGTAGGTACTAGTGCAAAACTTTGAACATAGTTATACTTTGCTGAGAAGTATATCATTATTTATTTTTTTACAAAAGGATACCATTCAGTTGTCACACATGTCCTTTAACCACTTCTGTGACATGAGTTTGAATAACTGCTTGGGCAATTTTATGCATTCTAAAGTTTCATGTTGTCTGCACATGTACTTTAAACATACATGTGCATTGTTGTACATGTACTGCACATGTATTTTTTACCGGTATAAAACCAACTATAAATCATTATTATTATCATTATTAGTTAATCATTATCATTACTTTATTGGTATATAAATCATTAAACAAGGCTGGGTACCCAAGTACATAAGTGACTTGTTTGTCTTAAAGTCATCAGTGACAAAACGAATTACAAGAAGCTCAGAGAACAACGAACTGTGGATACCGCGAACGAAACTAACAATTAGGCAGAACACGTTGAAATTCAGTGGTGCAACATTATATAACAGTTTACCACGTGCGACCAGACAATCAACGTCATTAAGCTCCTTTAAAATAAGAGCCTATATCAATACTTTTAGATACTTATATATAAGTTATTTGTTTGTACGACTTTTAGGGACTGGTCATTATTTATGGTGGGGGGTGGCACCGAAGAGAAATGTTTTTCGTGGCAAAAATTTTGCTGACCCAACTATTAAAAAGACAAAAATTTGATTACCCAACCTCAAATATCAATTAAAAAATAATTACCCACCCCTGGCCAAAAACGTTACAAAAAGATACCATTCAGTTGTCACACATATTTGATAACGGTTTGTGAAATTTTCTGCAGTCTAAAGTTTCATGTTGTCTGCACATGTACTTTCTTTGGAAACACCATTTGTTTTGTCAAAATGATCAAGATAGTGACTCTGATTGATTCACATATTGTATTGACAAATGAATGTTGACATTGCTTTTCAGTCAACAATATTTTGACAGTGAGTCATGTTTTTGAAATGACAATAATTTTTTATTACCCAACCATTGAGTTGTTTTGTTTTTCATTTACCCAACCGTTTACTTACTCAAAATTTTGTTTACCCAACCCTTTTCTCTTCGGTGCCACCCCCCACCATAAATAATGACCACTCCCTTATATGTGCTTGTTGTACTGATGTCCAATTTAATGTGTAGTTTTAATAGTAAATTTGTAATAAGTAGACGATAACAGTTGAACAGAAGGCCCAGTGTAAGATTAGCGTTGCTAAACTGGTTTTTGTATAATTGCATCTTCTTTAAATAAAGTTTATTATTAACACTGCACATGTACTTTAAAAATACATGTGCATTCTAAAGTTTCATGTTGTCTGCACATGTACTGCAAATCGGAAAATGATCAAAACAGTGACTCTGATTGACTCACATATTGTATTGACATATGACTGCTTTTTAGTCTTTAATATTTGAGTGAGTCATGCTTTGGAAATGACAATAAATTTTTATTACCCAAACCTTGAGTTATTTTGTTTTTCATTTACCCAATCTTTTACTCACTCAAAATTTTGTTTACCCAACCCTTTTCTCTTCGGTGCCACCCCCCCCCCCGACATAAATAATGACAGCCCTAAATAATCTAGATTTTGTTTTGGTTTAATTTGGCAAATAGTAACCAAAGCAAATCCACGTAGTTTCCACGAATGAGAGTAGCTCATGTTATATCCAGTTAAATACTAGAATTTTGCAAGTATGGTATTTTTTAAAACCTGAACATTGCCTGGATATATCAAACGTATTCATAAAATTTTTAAAAATATATGTAAAGAACTTTACGAAAGTAAACAGAGCATTAAAATAGATAAAAATCATCATAATTTAGCCAATTCAATGGTACATTCGAGCACCACACGCGGGATACATCCTCGCGTCCCGCGTGATTTTTTAAAAAACTGCGGCAACAACTCTTCACAGCAACAGATCAGAAGCCTTCGTTGAAATTTAGTGTTTTTTTGCACCGTTTTATGTTTTTTCTCGTTGTGAATTGAATATAATCTAGTCTGGTGTGAGATCTAGCGTTGTGTTGTCGTTATGTCAAGTTTTAAAGCAAAATATGGCGTATTTTGAGGGAAAAACTCAGAGCAAAGTCAGCGACTTTTTGGTATACTTTTGCAGAACATGGTGTTGATATTAATAGAGTGCAAGACAGCGAACATCAAAGATATGATCAAAGCTTTCTATCGTAGTCCGTAGTAGAAGGTATTACATTCATTGGTGTGTATAATCTCGTGTGTTATATTAACGGTTGTGTTTTTTATATTGTATTTATACTGTATGTAGAGTTTTAAGAACAGATGGTGTTCAGCATATTAAATAGGTCAACTGTTGACAATTATGTGGAAAATAATACTGACCTAAGGGCTACTTGTGTTTTATCAGGAAGGTATAAAATTTGGGCCGGATTGCTAGTCAGACCATACAGACCTGACCGTAACCCCCGAGTCTCGGCGTCTAACCCCAGATCTAACCCAGACCGGAGGCAGACTAACAATCTTGTCTGACTTTTATACCTGCCTGTTCTATCATTTCCTAACTAAAGTTTAGGGCACGAAGTAACGGCCGATCAACGATTAATGACTGGCAGAAAATTGCTTTTGATTGGCAGAGAAACAAGGTTGCCGATCATCTTGATCAGCAAGAACCATTGTCTCAAAAACACAGTTAATGTTGTTAATGAACACCATGCAATACTACGGCATTATCACAGAACATGTAAACAGAACGTATCCAATACTGATTGGCCAGATTTTCATTTGATCAGCAGAAAATCATGACTGCTGAATACCATGACCGGGAACGTTGGAAACGTTATTTCGAGCACTGAAAGTGGATGTTTTTGAATTTTAGATCACAATATGGCCTCAGAACATAACTCTCGCAGTTATGAGAGAAGTGAAACTAATAATATTATTGAGATTCATAGTAGTGATGAAACGTTAAGCATCCATCCAAGTGCCAGCCAATATGAGCAGGGTATGTCAACACTTTTGTTTTTAAAAATAAACTAAACTTAAATATTTTAGATGCAAATACAGTACAACCTCTATCAGTTCTAAACTGTTCTACATAGATGCCCAGTACGAATCATGTCTTTAAGTTCAGTTCTTAGACATTTACTATGCTTTTTATATTTCACTGATGCATGCTAATTAATTGTAAAACTATTAATTCTATATTTATAATAATTTTATAACTAGAAATAGAATCGTTGAAACTAAAGCTTTCTCGACTTGAAGAAGCCACGGCAGAAAAAATGAAACTCTACAATGAAGAGGTAAATTAGGCCAAAATTTTCCTTTTTTATGCATTGGATTAAGGATTTTGCTTTTTATTATCAATGCTCTTTGCCTAAATGGGTTGTTCTAGAAAATATTAACCCTGCCCCCAAGGAGGAAATTTCTGCAACCTCGAGAAAAATTTGTTTCTGATCAAAGATACAGTAGCAACCGTTTTAGGACACAGTGGTGGATCCAGCAAAGTTTTTTTTTGGGGGGTGCTAACCAATGGCGAATCGAGCGCTGAAGGCGCAAGATTTCTATGGCGGTCCTGGGGCATACAACCCCCGGAAAAATTTTAAAATTTGGGTCTCTGAAATGGCATTTCCAGCATTCTGAGAAAACATTCTGGAAAATTTTTAGATTCTCAAAACATTTCAAAATTCAGAATATTTAATATTGGCTATTCCGCTATTGTCAACTAGTGATACCCAACTGAATTCCTTAACATAAGTTGGTTAGAATTAGGATAAACGTCATTTTTGCACCCTCCCCCATGCACCCCTGTTGACCAGAGCCTGGGGGGGGGGTGCATGCACCCCCCCGCACACACACACCCCTGCACCCCCTAAATCCACCACTGTTAGGACATCTGAAGGGAGTACTCCAACAGTAGAGGGGTTAATTTCCAATTTGCTCTGTGTGGATGTTTTCTGGAATTGCCAAACATCAGGACATCCACAGCCAACTGCAAACTTAAAGTTTATTTAATATGTTATTCTCGACAATATTTTTTCACCCAGTTGATGATTTATCATGATACCGGTATCTTAAATTTACTTATGTAGAGAAGCAGTCTTGAGACTAACATTGTCAGATTACGAGCACAAGTTGAACGAGGCGAGACAACTCGTCAGAATTTGGAATACGAGCTGACCTTGGCGAAGAAAGCGACAAACCAAGTCAGAAGAATTGCCGCGGAGAAAGAAGTAGAGACGACCAATAATGTTGCGTTGTTGAAAGATCATCTGTCAGAAACAAAGATCAGGCTAGCTGGCGTCGAACAAGAACTGGCAAATACAAAGAACATCAGAAAGAATGAAACTGGTCAATGGAAGAAACATCTGCAGACGAAGGTGAATTTTACCTATACTATGTGGGCATGAATCTTTTTCTAGATGTAAAGCCCAATAAATTTGCACTACACAACTTTTGCCTAAAACTGTTGCATGCAAGTCCTTGCTTACAACTTAATAAATATGTGCAATTTCTAGGATGTAGAACTTGATAAAATGGCAGCCAAGCTTGAAGCATCACAAAAAGAATCTCAAAGACTCAATCAAATATTACAAGAACAACAAAAGTAAGAATCAATAGCGCCAGTGTAATATGTTACACCTACATGTTAAATTAGTAATATTCCAAAGTTTCGTTGCGAAATGTTGTAAAATGCGGATAATATAGCCTTGCGAAATTTGCAATTTTCAGTCATTTTTTATTACAAACGGGAAATTGACAGCCCAATCGGGTGTTGGGGCATCAATTTCCCGTTTGTAATACAAAATGACTGAAAATTGCAAACTTCGCAAGGCTATATTATCCGCATTTTACAACATTTCGCAACAAAACTTTGGAATATTACTAATTCTGTGATGCTCTTTCAAGCTGTGATGAAATTTCGGTCTAGATCAAAATTTAGTCTATAAATAATGCAAATGGTCCATTCATGTTCTCGTTTGACCGGGGGCCATTACATTTAATGTACCCCCCCCCCCCATGGACGAGTTCAATAATATTTGAACCCCTAAGATAAAAAGATCAAAGTGCTGACACAAACACCCCCCCAGAAATTAAGAAATTTTTGCCTAACCCCTCAGAAAAAACGCAAAGATCAAAGGATGCCGGTGCACACAACCCCTCAGAAATTCTCGTCCATGGGTGTATATTAAATGGAGCGATTGCAAGAAGCGTATGATATTGTTTACGCAAATTTTGTTGTATTACTTTGTAGTTCCATGGTGGAAATGCAAGAAAGATGTTCGTCTTTGGAAGGTACGCAACAGAACATTTTTGTTATCTGCTCAGTATCGAGTGATTTGAAACAATAAGCTTCTTCAATGGACCATTTGCATTATAGACTAAATTTTGATCTAGACAAAAATTTCATCACAGCTTGAAAGAGCATCACAAAATTAGTAATATTCCAAAGTTTCGTTGCGAAATGTTGTAAAATGCGGATAATATAGCCATGCGAAGTTTGCCGTTTTTCAGTCATTTTGTATTACGCACGGGAAATTGACAGCCCAATCGGGTGTTGGGGCCGTTTGTAATACAAAATGACTGAAAATTGCAAATTTCGCAAGGCTATATTATCCGCATTTTACAACATTTCGCAACGAAACTTTGGAGTATTACTAATTTTGTGATGCTCTTTCAAGCTGTGATGAAATTTTTGTCTAGATCAAAATTTAGTCTGTAATGCAAATGGTCCATTAATGAATGTAATTTGTGTGCACACCATATTTTGTTATTTTTGGTATTTTGTTATTGTTGATTTCCATCACTATCCAGCGCAACGACAAAGTCAGAACAACACATTACGTCATCAAGCCAAAGATCTGGAGTTCAGCGTTGAACGAGAGGAAAGACTCAAGAAAGAGTTAGAGGTACTGCTGAGTACTGAAATATCCCTATATATCACTAGAAAACTACATTTGCCGCTCTGGGGCAGGTTGTACTCATGAAGACCAGATAGTATTTTTTTCAAGCGTTGGAAAAAATACTTGAAACGCTAGAAAACTACAGATATATGGAACCGACAATAGGTAATTCCAACTGTAGACTAAATTTTGATCAAGGCAAGAAGAACGAAATCCAACACCACAGCTAGAAAGAGCGTCTTAGAATGAGTAACACGACAAAGATTGGTTGCTAAACGTTGTAAAATGAAGAAAGTATAGCCCTGTGAAGTTCGCAAATTTTGTATATATTTGTACTACGCGCGGTAAAAATAACCACTTTCGGCTCAAAAATGGTTATTTTTCCCGCGCGTAACACAAATATATACAAAATTTGCAAACTTCACAGGACTTACGCCCGTATTCTAAAAGCTCACTCACACTCAATGAGTGGAGGTTCAATATGAGCTTCTCTTGAGTGTCAATGCTGTTTTTGAATAGCGGGAGGGTGAGTAGTCACATAGTAAGGTATGACACTGGCTCTCTAGCTATTCAAAAACAGCAATGGGACTCGAGAGAAGCTCATATTGAACCTCCACTCATTGAGTATAAATGTGAGTGAGCTTTTAGAATACGGGCGTATATTTTCCTCATTTTACAACAATTCACAACCAAACTTTGCAATTTTACTCATTTTAAGATGTTCTTTCCAGCTATGGTAATGGATTTCGTTCTTCTTGCCTAGATTAAAATTTTGTTTATAGCTGGAATTAGCCATTCGTAAAGAAAAACTTTAATTCATAAAGATTTTAGAGTGCATGAAAAGATGTTATATTTTCTGATCAGTAATGTACAGTGCCGTTGTTCAAAATTGTGTTAACAGGGTTTATTTTAAGAAAAATTTACAACTGCACATATAGGGATGTTACGAAGGCAACAGGGGGGTCGAAGGATTTTTTACCTGCATATAGGTGACAGAATAATGGTGTGGTTGGGTGGGAGAATTGGAGAAAGGCCACACAAACTCGATTTTGGGTGCGGGAGCTAGGGAGTGTTCCCCAAAATAATTTGAATCTAGAGGCTCTTAGTTCTGCCAAAGATTTGTTTACCCAACCACTCACTTGGGGAGCTCGCTGGCCCCAATTTTAGCTTCTTTTCCATTACCCCAGCATGTAAGTGATTTGTGAGAAACATAGGAGGGTCTGGAGTCCTCCCCCAGAAAACGTTTATATTTTTGATGCTCAATTAATGACAGCATTTCTGGAATTTTCTGGAGCATCCACAAGGGTAACGAGTAAATGAGAAGACTGTTTTAATTAAGGCTATTTTTAGTTTGGTGACTGCACATTTGTGTTTTAAGAACTGCACAAATGGGTTTAGAACTGCACATTTTGTGTAGAACTGCACGTTAAAATAGACCCTGATTGTGTACAATGGGCGCAACATGGTAACATACTGTCGTCTGTAGAGCCATGCATTTCTTACACACATAAGCGTACGAGGCGGGGAGTTGCAGATGCCCCCTCCCCCTCTCTCAACAAAATTGAAGCTGGGCAAATTATAAACTGCAAGAAATGTGTAATATTGCAAATAAACTCTTCGAAAATTTTCGCACATCGACAAGGATTGTTGAAATTTAGCATTGAGAATTTTTTTTTTATAAGTCGATCAAAATGGAAAAAAAAGTCGGGCAAATTTCTTTCTGGCCCCCCAATTTTTTCTCTCCCATACGACTTCTATCGATTTTTCAACTTTGGCGATGCATGAAAATTTTTAAGTTTTCAATTGGTTCCTTTCAGCAAGCTCGTGAAAGATTAAAGAATTTGGAGGAACATGTCGAGGCTGAAAGAGCGTCACATTTGGAAACGAAGTTTAATTCTGAAATTGTTCAGGTACCACCAGAAAAGGAATGATATTGATGAATATTGTTGGTGATAACTTTAATTAGTGTTTATTTGTGGGCTTATTTTGTAGTTACGTGTTCGTGAGGTAGAAACAGACCTCGAAGCGAAGACATCTTCATTAAACGAGGCATTGACGACTATGGAGACTTTGACGGAACAAAACAGGTTGATTTTGTTGTTGTTGTTGTTGTTGCTGTTGTTGTTGTTGTTGCTGTTGCTGTTGTTGTTGTTGTTGTTGTTGTTGTTGTTGTTGTTGTTGCTGTTGCTGTTGCTGTTGCTGTTGCTGTTGCTGTTGCTGTTGCTGTTGCTGTTGCTGTTGCTGTTGCTGTTGCTGTTGCTGTTGCTGCTGCTG